>PVKE010047173.1:0-12009 GCA_004027555.1 Craseonycteris thonglongyai | reverse complement strand
GTTTTTGCCAGCCCCGGGCCGCGCTCCGAGTCTCTGTCCCCGAACCGCTGCTTCCCTTTTCCTCTCCCGCTCTCCCCTTTTTTCTCTAACCTTTGTGTGTTGTTCTGCGTTGTGTGGTTCTCTTAGTTGAGGTTTCTTCTCAGGGTTTCCCCTGTGGATTCCCCTCTGTTCACAAGGCCCTTCCCAGGCAGTTATAGGCGTTCTCCTCTCATGCCATCATCTTGGATCTCCCCATAACAACTTTTAATGCCAGGTTCAAACCCAAAGTAAGCTACTGAGAGAGGCATTGCTAAAAGACACTGGGGGACAATTAAAACAAGCCATTCCCATCTTCTCCATTTGCCCTGCCTAGTGATCTTGGCTAAGCCCCATGATACATCAGTCTCTACTACTTCACCTATAATATGGGGTTTCACTCCAATTCTGAAAGGTATGGAAAAAGCTTTGAAATTTTTCATTTAAGCAGGAGGTATTTGAAAGTCACTCAATCATCAAACCAATAACATATCCAGAACACCCTGGGTAGTGAGCACATAAGGCAATAATTATGTAGACAATGTACTGTAGAATTGTACACCTGGAACCTATGTAATTTTTACCAACAGATGTCACCTCAATAAATTTAACAATTAAAAAAAAAAGAATCTACAATTTACAGAACCTTCAGTTAGGAGCTAAGGGTATAAAAGGAATATTAAGATCTCAAGAAAATTTTCAATCAGCAGTTAAAAATCACAGCCTTGATCACATGCCACTCAACCAGGCAGGAATATTCCTCATTCACAAACGAGTCTGTAAGGTGTGGGGTAGGGGGTACTCAATTGGGTTGCCCATTACAGGCACTAGGATCTTTAAGGTTTTAGGCAGAGAAGCGTCTCAAGTACAGGGCCCTACAGGCCTCTTACTGCATTAATCACGCTCTCCAATCTTTCTCCAAGAAAATGGACAGACACCCAAAGCATACAGAGCAACAGACAGCAAGCTACTCCCCAGGACACTCCACCAGTCTGTTGCTGGCTCACCAAGAGTCACCTAGGTTTGAGCTAAGTGTGTTTATATCAACTGCACTTACTAGTAAATCAATGGAATTGATATATGTTTGGAATCCAATAAAATATGAATGCAATAAGCGCTGCATCTAAAAAATAAATTGAATACTTTGAAAAGACATGATAAGGATGAATCACTAAGTAAAAGCTTTCGAAATAGATGTGGGTAAGATGACTGTCAATAATTGGTGGGGTGGGGGTGGAGGGGACCATAGAAGTCCAGGATGCTACCCCCAAGTTGCTTCACGAAAGTTTTTATGTCCTTAATCCTCGTTAAAGAAAGCAGAACTGGAAACAGTAGACTGTGCATCTTGGCTGTGGAATATAAAAGAAGAATGTCCATAGTCAGGAACCATCCTCAAAGAAAAACTGGCCTAACATTGAAAGGTTGACAGAGGCATGTACATGTGCTCTCTACATTCAAAATAAAATGTTTATGGTATGCATGTATCATTTTATCCCCACTTTAACCAACTTTTCAAAAAGCCACCCTTCTATGTCTGATAAGGGGACTTCCATTGTCTTAGATAAGCAGTTATTTAGGTTTTTTAGATTATAATTTTATGAAGATGACAAGATGAACATGGTCAAGCTCATGTTCTGAAATGAGCTACTTTAGTTATTCTGTCTTTTATGGGACAGGTAACAGGTTCTGATCGCAATATTCAAACCTTTGCACAGAGCAGGGGGTCCAACCTTTTGGGTTCCCTCAGCCACAGTGGAAGAAAAACTGTCTTGGTGGGAAGCTGGGATGGCTCAGTGGGTTAGCGCTCCCTTTGCAGCCCTGGGGTCTAAGGATCAAGTCCCAGTCCTGCCCCCTGCCCATGTGGACCCACATGCTGAACTGGGGTGTGGCCCCAGTTCAGTTCTCACCAGGGTGAGCTTCCCATGTGGGAGCTCCCCCCACTGCCCCAGTTCAGCCTCCAGCTCACAGGGGTATGCCTCCCATGTCGGAGGCCTCCAGCCTGGTTTCCACCCTGCGCAGCCCCCGCCCACCTGTGTGGAATGAAACCATGCTGAAAACTGATGACGTACAACTATGAAGATTGCTCTGGGCCCTCCCCCTTCTCTCTGTCTCTCTATGTCTCTATTTGTCTGTCTGTCAAAAGCAATAAAAAATAAATCTTAAAAAAAAGAAAAAGAATTGTCTTGGTTGGGCTACATATAAAATACATTAACACTAATGATAGCTGATAAGCTAAAAAAAAAAAAAAAAAATCTCACAATGTTTTCAAAGTTCACGAATCTGTGCTGGGCCCCATTCAAAGCCGTCCTGGTCTGCATGCGGTCCACGGGCCACAGGTTGGACAAGCTTGGCCTAGAGCCTGGTGCAGACCCACACAGGGATTTCTCTATGCCCTACAACTCCAGATGCCCTGTTGTGTCTGACACTGACTGTCTCTCCCACGCCATTTAACTTGGTTAACTCGTTTTCTTTTATCTCTAGGACTCTTACTTTTGTCTTACTCTTTGCTTATACTGTTCATCAAATAACTGATTCAATACAATTAATTTCTACGGAGGCAGCACTTGCCTGTGACTTGTTGGAAAAAAATTTTGGCAGCGTGTTTCACTTCAAAGTGGCCCCTCATGAGAAGTGAACTGTTTCTAGTTGGCAAATATTAAACTATTGCATAGATTTTCATATCTATATCTATATCTATGCACTACTTTACTGGTTGCCTACTGAGCTATGAGAGATTACTAAAACTGGGTATTAAAAGGTTTTAAAACTAGGGGAAGCCGGGGTGGCTCAGTGGGTTAAGCGCTCACTTTGCAGCCCCGGGGACCGGGGATCGAATCCCAGCCCCGGCCCGTGCAGAACCATATGCTGAACTGGGAGCTCCCCTAGTTCAGTTCTCTCTGCCTCTCTCTCTCTCTCTCTCTCTCTCTCTCTCTCTCTCTCTCTCTCTCTCTCTCTGTCAAAAATAAATAAATAAATAAAATATATTAAAAAAAAAGTTTTAAAACTAGTACCTTGCTAAAATGTACAGAAATCTTTATTTTGGCAGTTACCAAAATAGTCTGGCTATTTCTACAAAACACAAAGTTCTTACTGTGTGCATACAAACTCAAATGGTTGGAATTCTAGCAATTTGCAGGAAGAATGCATTGTCCCAGAGCTTTATCACTGGGGTCTTAGGTTAACTATGATTTTCAGTGGCCTCTGCTCTTGGTTTATCGAATAGGTCTATAGAATTACTGTTAGGTTTTATTTCTGCTGTTTGGTTCCTAAGAAACCAACTGTATTGCTACCATTTTGACAAGCATCGTAATGTTTTTATTACTGGTAGGTCAAGTTTTTGAGAACCACTGCTGGGTGAAGCTACAGCTGTCCCTTTGACTTGAGAATTCTGTATTCATGTTCCCTTCAGCAGCTGCCATCTCTCTGCTGAGATCAGTGTTATCTATGCTGTGGGTGATTTGTGGGAGCCTAAGTCCTTTTGGGCTCAAAAAGTCCCTTCCTATTTTGAGTCCGTATTTAAAAAGATCACCATTTATAGCTCCATGATATTTCCTGGTTCACACCATGAAACATCTCTGCAGCAGCCAATACACTTAATCATGCCTTACCTGATATTTCATGGTCTCTGTGCATGTAATCAAAAACTGTAATACCCTGAAAATATCAGAATGAGGATTAAATTTACTATTCTCTTTCTGCACATAGATTTTCTTATGGAGACAACACACTTAACAACAGTCTCCATGCCTTTGGTCTGTCTCCCTTAACCTGGGTCCATCCCCACTGAACTACCAGATTTGATCATTTAACCCTTCTACTTCAAATAAAAAATAAATAGACTAATTAAGTAATCTATCATATCTCTACCATGAACAGACTAAAATTTAAATATGTTTAGTCCAGTAATGCATACCATCCATGGTGTTAACCCAACCAAATTGTCTCACTTTTCCTCCCAACTCCCTTTTATATGATCTTCACTTTAATAAAACTGAATTGCTCCTTGCACCTGATTTTAAGATGCCCTGCCTTGCATTTGGTGATTCACCTGTCTGACAGCCCTGTCCCCCTACTTTGTGTGGGTTTACATCCTAACAAATCTTCAAAGTTAGCCCTAAGGCCACTTTTTATAAGTAACGTCCCCAAATACCCTACCCAGGAAGTGGTCACTCCAATTCCCATTGACATGTTCCCCAGCTATTCCCTTAAACTCTGCACTTTAAGCCTTACATCTTAGTTCACTGCCTCTGCCCTTTGGACTGTAAGCTTATGAAAGATTTATTTTTGTTGTTTTGACAGAGACAGAGAGAGAGACAGAGAGACACAAAAAGAAGGGAGAGGGTCCAGAGCAGTCTCCATAGTTGTACATTAGTTTTCTATATAGTTTCACTCCACAGGTGGGAGCAGGACTGCGCAGGGCAGGAACCAGGCCAGGGGCCTCCTGCATGGGAAGCACACCTGGGGCAGAGCTGAACCAGGGGCCTCACACATGGGAAAGTTGCCCCAGCAAGAACCAAACTGGGGGCACAACCCAGTTCAGCATATGGGTCCACATGGGCTGGGGCCAAGATACAATCCTCAGACGTTGGGGCTGCAAGACAAGCACTCAACCCACTAAGCCGTCCCGGCATCCCCATAAGCTTCTTGATGATGAGGTTTGTGTGGTCATCTTCCTATCCTCCCACGATCATACCTGTCACTGGGCCTCACAAGTATTAATAGCAAACAGTCAGTAAATGAATAAGTGAATGAAATATGAATGAATAAATGAATGAACCCAACATATGTATAACCAAGTCGTTTACTCCTCCTAGTGCTCCATTTCTTGACATTTATTCTTCAGCTGAGCTGGCCTTACTAAGAGTCCCCCGGCAGGGCTCAGCAGATTAGCTATGAGTTTCTCTCTCTCTCTCTCTCTCTTTCTCTCTCTCTCTCTCTCTCTCTCTCTCTCTCTCTCGCTCACTCGCTCACTTTGCGGGCAGAAACATATAGCCTGTTGCAGGGAAGCATTAGAGCACAAAAAAAATGTGCCAAGGAAATTCCTCCCACCCAGACATATAGAAAAAGAAAGGATTTTACCCACCCTCAGACCCTCATCCTCACACAGGGTGACCATAGAATTTATATTCAAAATTTTTGAGAGTAAAAGAGAGGTTTATTAAGGATTACTCGGGGACTATAACTATGACCCAGGCTTGTGCTAAGCAAACAGGGACAAGGGGTCTCCCCATCTCTGGATACATTTTTATCCTTATAAAGTGGGGAAAAATAATACTAATCTCAGAGTTTTCCACCGGATGAAACATAACCATGAAAATGAAGCACCAAGTGAGCACACAAATAGTCTGGCCCAAAAAATGGCATTCAATCAATCACAGCTCCCTACCTGACTTCTTAATAAAAGCACCGTATCTCATATAACACTTGTTATACTTATTGGCCTATGTAATCTCAACAAACCTTTGCATAATAATAATCAAGGGAGACATTAACATCTCCTTTTACTGAGATGCATGCTGGCACTCAGATCAAATGAGGCTCTACTGGCCATATGTGATGAAGCCAGGACTAAACCCAGGTATTTCTGTATCCAAACTGGAACTCCAAGGCAACAGCCAGGCTTTATGAGATGGGACTTTAAATCTGACTGGACACCTTGTGACATGTGGCTGAAATCCTGGGACAGTGGGACAGAGGGCTCAGGAAAGGGCACCTGGAAATCCACACTCTCCTCAGTCCTGGGGAGACAGAGAGTCCAGCCTGGAAACACTAGTTTCATCAGCCTCATCTTTTCTAGGAGGAGATAATTCCTGGCTCTGTCATGATCTGTTTCATGCTCCATCTCAGAGGTGGCCACGTTTCAGCAGAGAATGGAAAGAGCCGGAATTCACCACAGTGGTCGACGCTGATTAGGAGCCCAAGATTGATCAGGGAATGGTAACAATCTGGCAGTTTTCTGGTAGGTTTAACAAGCATGCAAAAACATCAGTTCTGTGTACACATCTATAAGCATCCTGGCTAAAGATCAACTACCCACTTCTGTTCCCATATGAGACAAAACAATTAACAAAGCCAGGCGTTATCTCTTTCTGTTCACGCTTCATCTCCTAAAGACAAACGGTAGTTTGCCTAACTCATACATTATTCCTTTATCTTTACATTCTTATGTGAAAGTGTTACCTGATCTTGACTCCCTTATGAGCGATGCAAAACGTATTAAAGTCCAACCCAATTTATACATGAATATTTCCTACTTTACAGAGAAAATGAAAGGCTTTCAACACTAGTACCATATGCCCCTCCTCCTCTAAATTTACATACGACAGCACTCAAGCCTTATAATTTCCTGCTCTCACATTTCCTACCTCACCGACAGCACTAGCCTGTTGCTCTGTGAACCATATTCCTTCCCCTCCATCTTCTTCCAAGACTGTGCTTCATCAGCCATCCCTTCTAATACCTGCCTTCAATTACCTCCACTCTGGCTTCTTCCCTTTAGCCTGCAAACAAACTCAAGTCTTAGAAATCCTTAAAAAACAGACCCTATCTTCCTCTTCCAATTCCCATCTTACCTATTGGTTTTCCCCCTCACCACACACGTTGAAAGTGTAATCTGCACTGGTCATCTCTACTACCTCAGTTCTCTTCCGCCCTCACTCCCTTACAATATGGCTGGCTACCCAAACACTCCACTGAAACATCATCGCCGGGGTCACCAACAGCTTGACAACAGAAACCAATACCTTACTAGTTGAGTGAGTAAACTTGTCAAACACAACACCCTGGCTTATTTCTTTCCCTCCTTCTCCCAGCTTTCGAGCCAGAAGCATGGGGGTCATCCTCAGAACATTCTCCTCACCACCACCTGCCAGCCAATCAATCACGAATCTGGTATGAAAAGAGCCCTAGAGAGAGAATGAAATGTCTAGGCCCCAGACTTGGTCTTGCTACCAATTATTTTGTGACTTTATATTAACCACCGTCATGTAAAAGACAGCATCCTCATCTGTTGGACTGAGGATTAATTTAAGAGTGAGTGAATTTGACCCTTCCTTTGGGTACAATCCACCTAATTTCTTGCCTTCCAGGCCCCATTTGTCTATTGAGTGCCAAAGGACAGTTTATTTTAAAGTTTACAGGCTCATTGCCCTCCAAACATTGTCCATCCTAACTCTCCTTATAAGTCTTTTTCATTGTTGCTAGCACAGCTGAATCCATCCATCATGTTCCCTATCACCCTGGTTCTGAATGTTCCCAACTGGCCAAGAACTGAGGTTTCCATTTCATCAAAGCCTGTTTTCATGAACAATTCAATTATCATACATTACTGTACCCTGGTTCTGCTATGGATGAACGAAATCATAACACTGAGCAGTTTTCCAATGAGGAGCCAAAAAAATGCAAAGGAGTGATACCTGATGATATCCAGTGATGGAGAAGGAGCTGAACAACTTTAGGAACTACATTCAGTAGAGACCTGGCACCAAGCGACAGCTGAGCCAAGGTCCAGGCTTCTAGCCACTCATCTTACCTGCCTAGGAGGAGAGATGGCCAACAAGAGACCAGTTCCATTTAGATCAGCTCACATTTATCATGCCAGACACTGGGCTTGGTGCCAGGCACTGTGATCAGAGAATACAAAAATGAAGACACAATGCTTGTTATCAAAGCCCTCACTGCCAAGGAACCAACAATCTGTCTTCTCTTCTGGAAGATGGTCATTGTGCTGAAGCCAAAAAAGACAGGGTTTTGGCCTATAGTAGACCTGTTTGGAGTCCTCTTAACCCCATTCCCTAGTGATGGGGCCTGACGCAAGTTCTTCAGCCCCTCCAGGCCTCTCTTTTGCTACCTTTAAAATGGGGATAATACTTTACAGAGTTGCTAAGATTAGAGTTAGCATTAAAAATAAAAACTTAGCACACTGCATGGCACAAGGAATGGGCTATAAAATGATTGTGATTAACAGTACTAGTAGGAAAGCCTATTAGGCTCTGTCACTTGGTAGATGTGTGAAATTAAACCAACCACTTTGGCCTCTCTGACCCTCAGTATCTTTATCTTAACAAGGAGCTAACAAGATCCAGCTAATAGGACTCTGTAGGCCAAATTATATGATACATATAAAATTATTCAATAAGCTATGTAATACTTGGGCCCTATAAAATATTATTAGTGACAAAAAAAAGGGGTTAGAATAAGGAAATTTCCATCTCATGAACTCATAGATCATTTTCTCTTCTAATAAATGTTTATTTTCATTTTTAAACAACCATTTATATGCTTTATAATAGGTGCCAGTCACTATCCTAAGTGGTTCGTAATAGTAAGCCCTCTGATCTTCATACAATCTTTTCAGGGTAGGTATTATCATCTCCATTTTAAGGTGGGGAAACAGAGGCTTAAAGAAGCTAAGTAACTCACCCAAGTCACGCAGATGGTGGACACTCTTATGTACCATGCTTTACCAACCACTGAATTGTCTCTAAAAACTAAACTGTGCCTACAGGGACATGTTCAAATCTGGGGATCCTAAGTGAACCTCCTCCAAAAAACTCGCTAGCTATATTGCCCTGCTCTGTGCCTCAGTTTTCTTCCTGATATATTTAGGGAGAAATACTAGTTGGTGCTACCTCTGGTAAAGTGGTCTTTGAAGATTAAATCATGCAAACCAAAAACGTTTCCAGCCAAGCATCACTATTTTAATGAAGCATTTTCCTACACGATTCCCTATTAACTGCATTAATTCTTACAAATTACTTAATGGGGACAGAGAACATATTGACAAGTGCAATGATGCCCAAGAAAAACAAACACAGACTCAGGCAGGAGGCATAGCTCCTTTAATGTCAATAATGGGTATAACAACAGAGCTGTAGGAAGGCAGCTGTGTGATGCGGGAGGCCAAGTTGCATCATCCCCTATATAGGGAAGAGCTTCCCCAGCCTTCAAGTCTTCATAAAGCAGCCTGCTGTTGATAATGCCTGACTGAGCCACCCTCCAAGAAATCCCCACTGGCATTCCTACGCAGGGGTTGAGACCCAAGTTGGACCCCTCTACTGTTTGGCGGGGATCTGGTTCCATGTCCACCTGCCCACCTGTGCGGGTAAATGGCACATCCAGCACACATTCTCTGTACTCAGCCTGGGGCTGAGGAAAATCAGTGTCCAGATACATCAGTCGTAACTGAAGTCCCTTCCCAAGGTAGGTAGGGAATGAATCCAATTTTGGAGCTGAGGAAACCAAGCATCCTCAGAACAGTGTCAGGACCAAATCCTGCCTGCACACTGGATGAGAGTAAGAAGCTGGAGAGGTGACTGGTGAAGATACCCGCCATGATCTTAAGCCCTCACTTGCAAAATGTAGACTGTCAGCCCCCTCACAGGGTTGCTGTGCAGGTTACCATAAGATAAATCTATAGAAAGACCTAGCACTGTATCTAGTACATAGTAAGCTCCCTGAACAATGATATTTCCCTCCTTATTCCTTTCCCCAAATCATGTTATTTGAGGAAACGTTGAAGGAGTAATGGGCTTCTTAGTCTGAAAAAAATAAATGAAGGCTCAGAGAACAGAAAGATGGTATCAAAGAAGAGGAGGGCCCCAAGAACTGTTTTAGACGGTCCTCAAAAGACAGAACTAAAATTGGATGGATAGAAGTTCTGGGGTAAGGGATAGAGGTAAGAAGGGGAGTGGTATAAAGTTGGCTCATCACAGCAGAGAATCTTTCAGCATTCAGCTGCTCTGAGAATTTTCTGAGGAGGAACTTGTTCTTTATCTACAAGTTATGACCCTATCAATTCATTAGCACCGACAGAAAAACTTGATCATTTCAAAAAGACAACTTAAAGCTCTTCTGTAAGCATAACAGGCATTAAGAATCTATTCAGAGTCCAAGTGTAAGCCTGCACGTGGTCTCTTTCCCAAATCCGCCACAAAACATATTCTAATTAAAGGGCAATGTTTCGCCCTTTCAAGACAGAGATCTCCAGGAATCGGTGTAGAGTCCAGAGTTATCCCCAGGACTGGCACATACAGGTGCTTATGAAATGATGAATGAATGAGATGAGATCAATGGTAACTATAATACTTTCTATCACTTGCAATATATGAGGGCGGTCCAGACAGTATTCAGCTACGTAACTGTTCTTATTAGAATGACAATGGCTGAATTTTTTTCCAGACATCCCTCATTTGTTCTGTGTGTGCTGCTTCTATCCAGGTACATAACTGTTATTAGAATGACAATGGCTGAATTTTTTTCCGGACATCCCTTGTACATTCTGTGTGTGCTGCTTCTGTTCATTTTCCAAATTGTGCACTTTCTTATCAAAGATGCCAGTCAACTCTCAACATGTTCTCCTATCTCCTTAATAACAAAATCCTGAATTCCTGAACTTACTCAGAGTAGCAACATACCCAGTTAAAGGACTATATTTCCCAGCCTCCCCTAAAGGTAGGTGTGGCCTTGTGATGAAGGCTGACCAATGAGATTTAAGAATGATGTGGTACTTCCAGAAAACGTCCTTAAAAGGAAGAGGGAGGGCCCTCCTTTTGTCCTACCTCCTTCACACTGACTGCAAAGTAACAGGTGGAGCTCAAGCCACCACCTTAAACTGTGAGCACAAGGGTCACAGCCTAAGGATGGAAATGCTATAAGCCAGAAGGATACCAGGCCCCTGATGACTTCATGGGGCTGCCATGCCACACAGGCTTCACTATATAAGCCTTTGAATGTTGAAGCTATTTTAGTGGGGTCTCTGCTAGTCCAAAAAGATTCTATTCCCAAAACCCTTTCTGGTTTGTCTGGTTGTAGCCACCAAATCCCCCGTGACTCACAGTACTGCCTCTAACACGTAAACCTGGACAAACAGACAACCTTCCCCTGAATAATTAGTAGCTTGATACCTTAATCACAAAGCTGATGCTTTCTGCAAGGCTGCTTTTTTACTTTTATGGCTTTCTGAAGTAGTTTTCTCTAACAAAAGCTACCCATTAACTCTCCTCTGACCCCCATTCAAGGGCTGCTATTTCACTTTCAGAACCCAGCTTAACGTGGTGTCTGCCAGTCTTCCCAGTGCTGTCTCGTCCAAATTCTCTCGCCTTCTCTATGTACCCACCTCAGCCACTGTTTCTAGTTGGAAAATCTCACAAATACCAGTTCACACTTGCTTCTGATTCTGGGGCCCAAAAAAATGCCACAGTTCTTGGATGGAGAGTCATTATGTCAGTGACTCAACCCAAACTCGAAAGCAAACTTCCACCGGCACAGGACCAAACTTGATGGGAATTTGGGGTGTTGGCCTGACATACCAACCCCAGGAACGTGGCTTTTTACTCAAGCCTAATCACTAGCATCACAATAATACACCAAAATGATTTTATGATGTTCCCAGCTATTTATGGTGAGGTGTAACAGTGGCATTTCGGAAAATGCCTGTCCTATGTCTTGGTGCTTGACTTTGTTCTTAAATTGAAGCCACAGAAGACATTTCTCGTGTAGGGCAGCTCACGTGCCTGTGATTCTCCACGTGATTTGTGGATCTGATTTTTCACTTGAGTATAAACCCACATAAGGTCATCTTTGCTTCCCAAAGGTCAGAAAACTCTGTCTCATTCACAGAATTTCTGAGACAACTCTGGCTCTAATTACCACACTCTGTCTGACATGTGTGTGCCTCTCTGTGGGCTCCCCTAAACTGTGCCCCCACCTGCCATTCTGCTACCCCACCCCCACACTCCCATGCTCTCAGAGCCCTTTGAGTAGGGGCTCAATTTTTCCCATCTCTACCATGTATGCCTGGTAGGAGTTCAACTCACATTCATTTATTGAAATACTTCAAGTTCTTCATTTTAAATATATAAAGATTTCAAGTTAGCCTAATTATAAGATCATATACCTCATGTTGTCATATATATGAATATACAATTAGTCTAAAGTCCTAGAAACTCTCTGATATAAAATCGTTCAGAAGTAACACACACACACAAACACACA
>PVKE010047172.1:0-12014 GCA_004027555.1 Craseonycteris thonglongyai | reverse complement strand
GATGCCCAGACTCGAGGACCCCATCACCCTTGCCGAGCCCAGGGTAACGCTGCAGGTAGCGGGTAAGTCCATCTCCTTTCTGGTGGACACGGGGGCTGCCTACTGTGTTCTGCCTACTCACTCCGGGCCTCTCCTCCCTTCCCAGGTCTCGATCATGGGTATCGATGGGACACCCTCTCTCCCCTCTCCTGCTCTTTAGAGGGCCATCCACTCCTTTCTGGTCATACCCTCCTGTCCTGTCCCCCTCCTCAGCAAAGACATTCTCCACCGCCTGGGAGCCATGCTCCAGCTGTCCCCCAAAGCTTCCTCTTCTCACTTCCTCCTCCCCCTCATTCAGTCTACAACTGGACCTGTTACCTCCCAAACCCCTTATCCTCCGCTGCCCCCAGACAAAGTAGACCCAAAGGTCTGGGGCACCTCCAAACCTATCACTGCTACCCACCACCAGTCCGTCCGCATCCGGCTAAAAGACCCCACCGAATTCCCCACCAAATTTCCCTCTCGCCCTCAATTTCCCATTTCTGAGGCCCACCGCCGGGGACTTAAACGTATCATTTCCCGGCTCCTTGGCCAAGGCCTCCTTATCCCCACTGACTCCCCCTGCAACACCCCCATCCTGCCAGTCTGCAAGTCCTCAGGGGACTACCGCCTGGTTCAAGACCTCCACCTCATTAATGAGGCTGTGGTCCCCCTTCATCCAGTAGTCCCTAACCCTGTACTCTTCTTTCCCATATACCCTCATCCACTACTTGTTTCACTGTCCTGGATCTTAAGGACGCTTTCTTCACAGTCCCCCTACACCTGGATTCATACTTCCTCTTCGCCTTCACCTGGGAGGACCCAGACACCCATGCAGCTCAGCAGCTGACATGGACAGTTCTTCCCCAGGGCTTTCGGGACAGCCCACATTTGTTTGGGCAGGCCCTGGCCCGAGATCTCACCTCCTGCCCCCTGAGTCCAAGCACTCTACTTCAATATGTGGACGACCTCCTTCTATGCAGCCCTTCTCTGAATGCATCCCCAACACACACCACCTCTCCTTAATTATCTGGGTTCACATAGCTATTGAGTCTCTCCAGCCAAGGCCCAACTGTCCTCTGCCTCCATCACATATCTAGGCATCTGTCACACCCTGACATCTAAAAGCCTTACCTCTGATCGCACTCAGGCCAGCCGAGAGCTTCAACCACCAGAAACGGCAGGTCAGATTCTTTCTTTTCTGAGGCTGGTTGGGTTCTTCCACCATTGGGTTCCCAACTTTGCCTTTCTCGCCAGACCACTCTACCTGGCAGCCAAGGACGCACCCTCAGGACCACTCACTTCCCCCTCTGGCATCCGCCGAGCTATCACAGCTCTCAGGGATGCCTTGGTCTCGTCCCCTCCTCTTTCGCTGCCTAACCCCGATCGTCCTTTTCATCTGTTCACAGATGAACGCCATGGCATAGCCACCGGCCTCCTGGCCCAACCCGTGGGCCCTTCACATCGGCCACTGGCCTGCCTCTCCTGACAGCTGGACCCCACAGTCCGGGGATGGCAGCCCTGTCTCGGGGCTTTGGCGGCTGCAGCCGAGCTTACTAAAAAAGCTTTAAAACTCACCCTGGCTCTGCTTTATCTCAGTATTTTCCTCCCACCGGTTGATGAACCTTTTGGGACACAAATGTCTCTCCCTCTTAGGTCCCTCCAGGCTCCAGGGATTCCATCTCCTGTTCATCGAAGATCCTACCATCTCTCTATATCCTTCCCGTCCCTTTAACCCAGCTTCCCTCTTGCCAGCTGCTGCCCACCTATCCCACCCTTCACACTCCTGCCCTCAGGCTATTGAGGCCCTGAGCTCCCCCCAACCAGGGGCTCTCTGACCACCCCCCTGGAACACTCCGACCTCACCCTTTTTGTGGACAGCAGTTCCCTGCTCGGCCCTGGGCCATAGCAGGGCAGCCTGTAAAATGGTTAGCGCCTCTTTCACACATGAGGCCAACCCCCTGCCTGAGGATACCACCTCTCAAAAAGCCACCCTTATCTCTAAACTCCTTGAAGCCCTCCAGCTACCCTCCAAAATGGCAATTATCTATTGCAGGGGGCACCAATCCTCTGGGGACCCAGTGGCACAGTCAACTCATGGGCCGATTCCGTGGCCTGCTCCCTCACCTCGGGTCCTTTCCCTGCCCCCATGACTTTCCTGGCCACCCCTACTCAGCCTGCCTACTCCCCCGAGGAAACAGCCACCTTGTTCGGCAGAATGGCCATGTGGCAGATAAGGGCTGGATCTTCATAGGTAATAAAATGGCTCTTCCACAGGCACCGGCTGAAACCCTCCTGTCTGATGTCCACAACTCCCTACACATTGTTCCGAAGGCAATGTTCCGCTTTCTGGACCCTCTATTTTATTTCCCAGGACTGAGAGACACTATTCAGAGGGTCCATAGGGCCTGTGCAACATGTTCTACACCGTGACCGCCCAGGGAGGAATGCAATCTCGGACCCCTACTCATCAGATGCCTGGCGAGGACTGGCAAATTGACTTCACCCACGTGCCAAGTCAGACATTTTCAATACTTGTTCACTATGGTTGATACCTTTTCAGGTTGGATTGAGGCCTTTCCTACCACTAAGGAAACTGCAGATATGGTGACAACCATCCTCCTAGAACAAGTCATTTCACGATCTGGTCTCCCTGCCTTCATCCAGTCAGACAACGGCCCAGCCTTCACTGCTCAGGTTGTACAACAGCTCTCGGAAGACCTCCGAATCAGCTGGAAACTGCACATCCCCTACCACCCTCAATCTTCCGTTAATGTGGAGCGAGCTAAGGGGATCCTGAAAGATCATTTGACTAAGCTCACTCTAGAGCTCCAGACCTCTTGGCCCAATCTCCTTCCCTTGACCCTGACCAGGATTCGAGCAGCTCCCCGGGCCCCCACTGGCTTCAGCCCCTTATGGTTGGTCCTTCCTCATTAACCACGACCTCCAGGTTCAGCCCCCCATTTTGGCTTCCTACCTCCCTTACCTGTCCTTCCTTCGTCACCTCCTCAGGGAACACGCTGACCACCACCTGCCAGTGGTCAGTGGTCCCAACTCCTCCTCTCTTCCCCTGCAACCTGGGGACAGTGTTTTTCTTAAGGAACTCCCAACACCGCTCGCTCTCTGGAACCCCAGTGGACAGGACCGCACACTGTTGTCCTCACCACCCCCACTGCTGCCAAACTCTTGGGCCCACCCTACCTGGTATCACGTCTCTCACCTGGAATTGGCTCCTGACCAGAGAAATTGGTCATCCCACCCCTTGAACCCAACCAGGTTGAAACTCTCCTGCCAGGGTCCAGCCACCTCATCAGTCCCTGAACCAACAGACCTGTCCCCCCAGTCTGAAGCCTGCTACCACTATCTGCCCACCCTGGTTTTTGGCAGCCATTGGGATTGTCTCTCTCATCCTGTCCTTCCACCTCACCATTGTGGCTCCAACCCACTGGACCCCCTATGAACGCAGTTCAATCATCTGTCTGTTCCTAATCTGTGTTCTCTAATTGGGGACTGTGACATGTCTCCATCCCTCAACATGATTTACTTGTTTCTCCTTCTAGCTAATCTATCCCTGGGATCTCCACAGGATCGTCAATCCCTCAATCCCTTCCATTGGCACTTCTATGTTCAGGAAACTTGGAAGGCTGGCAGAGCCACTCATACCCAATTTCTGCCCAACACAGCCTACTGCCCTCTCAGGGCTGTCAATCCCTGCTTTCTATTCACTTCTCAGGCTTCGAATCTGTACCCAGACCGGTCGGCTTGCCTGCCCTCTGCTTCCCTTATGACCAATCCAAGGAATCATACCATACCTGTCAGGCAGGCTTCATCAAAAATAAAACTCACCCTAAACCAGCAGCTCCCCTCTGAATCAGGGGATGACACAGGTAAAGTGGACCCCTTTTCCTGGCTCACCCTCATCTGTCAAGGTACCCAATTTCTAAATCTGACTGGGGCAGGTAACCTTTCTGACTGTTTCTCTGCACTTCCCTTGGCCGACCCCATCTGGCGGCCGTCCCTCTCCTCTCGGTCAACCCTTCAACACCTCTGGGCCCTCGGCCCCTCACCCTCATTAAGGGAATCCCCTTATTTCAGGACTGACTCGCCGAAATCTCTCTCCACTATGTCAGCTTCTCTTCCCCCATGCCCTTCTGCAATCTGACCAGCACTGTCTAACCAATGATCAGCACTGGGAGGAGCCTTCTTCTGATGTAATCAGACCCTCCTTAAAAGCATCAATGTCCCCTCCAACTTCCCTTGCATCCCGTAACCATGGTTCCTCAACTTCCTCTTTACAGTCAGGGAAAATTTTTCCTACTCACAGCTCCACCCTCAACCCAACGGAGGCAGGTCATCTGCTTCCCTACGGTTGTGGGCATTTCTCTGGCTTCCTCCCTTGTCACTACAGGCAAGGCGGAGGAGCCCTGGGACACATCCACAGCCGCATGCAGGAAGTCTAAATCGCTATCAACCAAATGCTTCTCCATCCATATGCCCGGCTTCCAACCGAACACCCGGCCGCCGACCTCCCTTCGTCGCCCCTGTCCAGCAGGAAATAGCTTGAGACAGAACGATGCCCCTTTTATACCAAAAAGGTTGGAATGTAAGGTTGGTGGGCCTCGGGGGCCCGGGCAAATAGGATGTGGCAAAGGGGACTTTCCAAGTGGCTGTAACCTGCCTGGGAACTTTCGAAGGTGGGACTTCTGTTGGCAACCTGATCTGCCTCTCCCTGACCCCAGAGCCCTATAAAAGTTGCTCCCTTCCTTCCAGGGGAGCGAATTCTTTGGCCCCCCATCCTTTTCCTGGGACCGAAGAATGTCGTCCGGGAGCCCCCCCCCCCCCAATAAAGGCTCGCATTTGATTAGCCACTCGATCTCTCGTGTCGATTCCTTAAATTGATTTCTTACAGCCACAGAGACCTTTGAACTAAGCCTTGATCAGCAAATGTAAAAAGAAATACATAAATGCACAGAGAGATAAGATAGCTAGCTAGAAATGCTTGGGGTTTTTTATTGGCTTAAAGTGAGTAGGAAAACTTCCAAATTCAACCAAAGATAGAATGTTTGTGGTTGATTTCTTTTTTTATTTTTGACAGAGCGAGAGATACAGAGATAGAGAGAGAACTGAATTGGGGGCACTCCCCTGTTCAGCACATGGGTCCGCATGGGCTGGGGCCGGGACTCGATCCCCGATCCCCAGCGCTGCAAAGTGAGCACTTAACCCACTGAGTCATCCCGGCTTCCCTGTTTTCTTTTTTAAAAGTAGCCATTACAAAATGCAAAAAGAATAGAAATAGCTGCATAGTTTCCCATTTATTAAAAACCATCCTGTTGGGGGAGGTGGGATGGCTCAGCAGGTTGCGCACTTGCATTGTAGCCATAGTGTCCAAGGATTGAGTCTTGGTCCCGGTTATGGCCCTGGCCCGTGTACACCCATATGCTGAACTAGGGTGTGCTTCCCACCCCAGTTGGGTTCCTGCCAGGTCATGCCTCCCATGTGGGAGGCCCCCAGCCTGGTTCCTGCCCTGAGCTGCCCCCCGTGGAATGAAACTATGTCAAACACTTATGACATACAACTATGGAGACTGCTCTTAGCACTCCCCCTTCTCTCTACCTTTCTCTCTCTCTCTCTGTGTCGAAAACAATAAAATAAATCTTTAAAGGAAGCCACCCTGTCACTTTACCCAATGCTCTCAATTATTTCCTATCCATCTTGTCCCAGCAACCTTGTAGAAAGATATAATGATGTTCTTACTCACAAAGAAGCCCAGAGAAGTTAGTGAATTATCCAAGGACAAAAAATAATTAGGATAAAAATTGGGATCAGAAACTGGGCAGAATGCGACAGGCCAGAGTGTGAACCTTGAAGTCAAACAGCTTTGGGTTTGAATTCCTGTGCTGCAGCATAAGAAAGCTGCACCTATAAAATGGGAAAATAATACTTACTAGGTGATATGTTAAGAGGATTAGCGATAATGTACATAAATGTATTTTCCCCATAATAATCCTGTAGAGTAGGTGAGAGAACAGTAGGCAATAAGACAGAAGGAAAGTTGGACTTAGATTATGGACCAACTAGGATTTATTAACTGTGCTTGTCAAGATACGTGGTCATGAGGGAGAGGTCATACGTGACTAACTGTGATATGGCATGGCTGAGCCTTTTACAAGCTCAATGAAAGCCTATGGGAAATATAATACTGTGGAGTAGCAAAGATCTTCATATATGGCTACTTAGACTCTTGAATGCCGACTTGGTCTTTACTCCAGTATAAAGATATAAAAGGCAGGATTTTCACTTCACAGGAGATGATCTGTCCTCTGAACTTCAGCAATGCTTCTATGAAGGATCAGGACCCACTCATTCAAATGTATTCTTTCATTTGTACAGCTTATTGATTAGTTTAGGAATAAACTGAAGTGAAACCATGCTAAAACTTTGTCTAAGACATTACTCTTGTCATCTTCAAACTCGGACTTTCCCGGTGTGGCCTGGCCTAGCTAATTACCTTAAGCCAAAGAATAACAAATTAAAAGGATACAGGGTAACTCAAGGGAGGAAAGGAAACACTGATCTCAACAAATGGGAGTCTGGGCTTATTTGGGGATCTGTAAGAGACAAGAACAAACAAAAAGGTTGTTTTTTTTTCCAAGGTACCACTAATGGGACTGATTAATTTCAATGATTTTTCCCTGGGTCACTCCCCTAAATATTCAAATTCCTAGAGGAAAGAATCTGACTGACCCAGCTCTTGTTATATATTTTCAGTCCCAGACCCAATCCAATGGAGGAGGGACTTTTTGTTTTCTTTATTTTTTTTTTGGTCAAGCAGAAGGAAGAAGGCAAGCTGAGTAACTCAAAACATCAGCTGCCTCTCTTCAGGTTATAGGGCCCTCATAGAGAAGTTACAATCTCCTGATGTTGGAGTCCTACAATCTTTCTCTGGGAGAAGCTGCATTTGCAGTGGACAGTGAGAATGACTAACGCAGGCCTGTCTATGTTTTGCATATTACTCCTGAGACAGTTAGTAAATAAGCTCCATTACAACTTAATATGAAAATTGCTACTGAGTATCACGCAGTCTAAACATTGCAGTAATGCATTTTGAGCAAGAAGTCAATATTTTGGAAATACACTTCCTGATATGTGCATAAAGAGCTTTTTCAATTCTAGGTCTTGTTGCTTAGAAAGGTATCTCTCCTAAACAGCCAAAAGACAGGAGCTACTTGGAATTGCAGCAGGAATTGTAACAGAGTGAAGAAAGGAGGGGGCTGCGAAAGGAAGGGGCTGCCCAGGGCAGCCTTAAAAAAGTGGGCAAGACACCCCACAGATCTCCCTTCATCTCCCTTCTGTTCCAATGAAAGCTGGGGGAGAGGAGGCTGACCAACATAGGTATAATTAGTGCTAATGGACAACTGAAAAGAATGGAAGCACTGCAGGCTGGGGGATGCGGATAATTAGTGGTAATGGATCATGATTGACAGGGGAAGAGAGACCCTCCTGTCATTACAGTAGGAGATATAAATACAGAAGGAGGGAGGAAAGACACAAGTCTTTTGTCTGAGAAGGTTTTTGCAGGGAGCTCTTAATCAGCAGGAAGCAACCAGCTAGGCCCACTAAGCACAGCAGTGGCTTGGTGCCCGGTCCTGGAAGCAAAGCCAGAGAATATAAGCAGACAGCTGGCAGCAAGGGAGAGCACACACTCAGCGCTGGAATTGCAGGGCTGGAAGATGAAAGACAACAGCCTCTCTGCTTCTGTGGAGGTTGGGGGTTCACCTGAAGCATAGAGCCTCAGCTGCCTGTGCTTCCCAAAGGACAGTGAACAGAGGAAGGGCAGAGATGGCTCCCTCCTTTCTGCTTGAGCCTTTTTGGACTTGGCTTTTTGCTGCCTTGGGGATCTGCATGGAGGATCATTCTGCAGCCACTTATCTTCTCCAAAGAACAATATTGTAAAAAGGGAAAAGTGCTTCTTGTGCAGTCTAAGACAGCAGGGTTATTTCTCTTTACGTGTTTTATGTAGCTCTGAAATAAAGACTTTTTTCCTTTTATCTACCCAACCTCTGCCTTCTCAGGTTCCAGGTGCCCTTATAAATAAATGTTTATTCTATAACCCAACTCCTGTGTCAGTCTTTTGACTGAATAGCATGGGCAGCACGAGCCTGGACTCAGTTTCCCTTCAGTAACAGTGTCACAGAAGGGCTGGGCACTCTCGGGCTGAACATGGCCATTTGATATAATTTTCTGGGGAATAGCAAACAAGTCTCAGATGTTTTGTCTCTGCAGCACCCTATGCTGTCTTGTCCTGGGTCAAAGCATTCAGAAACAGCTCTCCAACCCCCATCCCACCTCCCTAAGTAAAGTGGTTTCATTCTGAAGCATGTCCCCTCCCCTACTCTCTCAGGGGCCAAGGACATTCTTCCAATCTGTTTTCAGCAAAGAATGTGAAGTACACATTAATATAAGAGTGAACAATAGCTACTAATTGTACAACACTTCATATGCATTTAAATGTTATCTCTTTGAATCTTTACAATGACCCCTAAGAGCTGCAATGCTCATTTTCACCTCCATGTCCTCTGTCTATTTTTCTGTCTTTCCCTCTGCCCTCAGGGGACTGACTCTATGAACCATATCAATGGGCTTTCTTGCCCACTGGTTTCTACTTGGGTTTGGCCAATGAGTGGCACGAGTACGATAGAGGAGGGTGAGAGGAGAGGAAGATCGAGGTGTTTTTCTCTGACTTCCTTCCCACTGGACCAAGAATTAAGAGTATCTATTTCACTTGCAAGGCCACAACTCCTGCTGTGTAGTCATTTCCTATAGTTCCAACTATAGCTCACTTTTCATTGTGGGAACTGTTTTTTCTTTCTCCTCATTCTTTCAGATCCAGGAGTGATAAAGGACTCCTGGCTTCAGCCCTTCCTGAGTGCTTCAGTGTGCCTTGTTAGTTTTTCTGAACCCTGAACTAAGCTTTGTGCATAATTCATCAAACCCTCCTCAATTATCCTGTCTGGGTATATTATCAATTTGCTACTAGGATTCTCTCTTATATCTGAGTGTTACTGCCCTTATTGTATAGATGAGAAAACTGTGGCCCGACAAACAGCAAGTTGAACCCATGTAATACACCTATAAAACTCAGTTTTTCTCTACTAACCTGTCTATGCAACTGTCTTCAGATTTAAGAAAGCTCTTGCCTTTAGCTAAAGAATTACAGTCTGGCCTTTCAGGTATTAACTAATATGTGGGAATGTATTTTTGGAAGAGTGACCCTTTCTTTTTCCTACCAGGCACAGGTCCCACTTTGTCCCACCTGTTAAATGTGATCTGGTTCTTTATTTTCAATTTTCAAAGAACTTTTCCTTCTTTAGTATAAAATAGTATCAGTCTGATGTGAAGAGTCCTACTGTGAATACTTTTGTGAGTAACTACCTCATGATTTTTAAATTTTTTCCAACTACTTTTTGACTATAGTAATTTTTAGCTATAGGTTTTCTTACACAAAGTTTATAGTTTTCTCTATTATGTTTTTATTGTATCTCTATAGTAGATTAGAGCAAACACTTGCATTTTATGGGTGATGCAGGGATAGTTCAACAAGTTGAGCATTTGCCTTATAACCACAAGGTCCTAGATGGCAACGAAGGTTCTTGCATCCCATGTGGGAGGCCCCCACTTTGGTTCTCACTCACACAACCCCACATCCACCTGTGTGGAATAAAACTATGTTACAACTGTGGAGAATGCTCTACCCCCCACCCCCCCACACACACACACCTCTCAAACAATAAAATCTTTTTAAAAACTTGCATTTTTCTTTATTCTCTAAATACATCGGTCTCCAAACTATGGCACGCAGGCCGGATGTAGCCCGCGAGGCCCTCTCATCAGGCCTGTGGAGACCTTTTTATCTAAATAAAATAATATTAAATAAATAATTAAAAACAACATCTAGAGAAGATCAAAGATGGCGGCATGAGAGGAGAACGCCGATAACTGCCTGGGAAGGGCCTTGTGAACAGAGGGGAATCCACAGGGGAAACCCTGAGAAGAAACTTCAACCAAGAGAACCACACAATATGGAACAACACACAAAGGTTAGAGAAAAAAGGGGAGAGCAGGAGAGGGAAGGGGAAGCAGTGGTTCGGGGACAGAGACTCGGAGCGCGGCCCAGGGCTGGCAGAAACACAGGGGGATTGGGGGACTATGGTCAAAGTGGAGCTGGATCGAGGGCAGGCTGGAAGCCGAAAGCTAGGGAGCGTGGAATCCCCACAAGACTGTGGACAATTTAACATCAAATCTCAAGGGACAGCACACAGTGCCCTAATCAGATCACAGAGCCTAAAGTGGAACAGGGACTGTGGAGCAGGGCGGCTGCACTTCCCGGCGGGCGGGGTGAGAGCAGGGCACCAGCCCACAACAGCTCAGCACCCCTGATTTACGGAGGAGAGTGACTGTGAAGGAGCGCCTTCTGAGGACAGGGCTCTTGGAGTGAGGGCTGGGGCTTGAGTGGGCACAGCTGCGTTGGACGTGCTTGGAGTGAATCCGGCGGTCTCAACAGAGCCGGGAGCATAGAGCGGCTGCCGCCTGAGCTATGGCCTGTGCACACGGGGCTTTCGGCGCCCCACCCACCTGGCCTCCGCGGCACTGCTGCCAGCGTGCAACTGGGCTTTAGGCGCCCCGCCCACCAGGCCACAGCGACACCACTGCTTGCTTGCCAGCGCACAATTGGGCTTTTGGTGTCCAGCTCACCAGGTCACTGCAGCACCACTGCCAGCGCACAAGTGCGCAACTGGGCTTTCAGCGCCCCGCCCACTGGGCCGCTGCGCATGGCTGCCTGCACGCACCCAGGCTTTTGGCGCCCCGCCCACCGGGCCACTGCGGCACTGCTGCCTGCTTGAAAGCACGCTACCGGGCTTTTGGCGTCCTGCCCGCCAGGCAGGCACAGTGCCACTGCCTGCGCGCAAGACCAGCTTTCGGCGCCCGGCCCACCGGGCTGCTGCAGCACTGCTGCCTGCTCGCGAGTATGCAACTGGGTTGCCGACTGGGTCGCCGCGGTGTCATTGACTGCGTGCAGGACTGCGAATCCAACTGGGGCCTCTGCCAAGCCCCAGCCCATCCAAGTGCTGCCCTGCAGGCGTGGCTTACAGATACGATTGAAGGAGGGGCAGCCAGGTGGAACAGAGAAAGACCAGAGCTCCTGCGCCCCGCCCGCACTAAACCACCAGCACCTCTGCTGAAAGAGGAATCTGCTATTGTGTCTCAGGCCCGCCCTAGCTCCTACTCACATGTTCCCACCCCTGGCCACATCTTTATTACCCTGCTATCTAACAGCTAAGACAGCAACCTGAAGTGCCCCAGGACACAGAAGCTGTCTGCTTCCCCCAACCCTCTCCCAAAATCTCCTTCTCCCACAACTGAGCCCAAAAGAAAAAATAAAGAGAAGCTCATCTGATAGGCAAACCCTCAGAGGGAAAACAGACTCATGCCTAAAGCTAAAAGAACCACATCAAACACAATGCACACCTCAGAATCCAAAGCCCCTCCAGATGATCAGGGGCAGTCTTTAGTAAAGGACCTTGCACACTTGGATTCAAATCTAAGTGAAACAGAATTCAGGGCTGCATTAATCAAGACACTCAGAGAGCTCAGTCAATGCTGGCAAAGTACCCAGACACAGTTAAATGACCTCAACAAGAAATTTTCTGAGCAAAATGAGTACTTTGCCAACAAAATTGAGAAGCTACAGCAGAACCAAAAGGAACTCCTTGAAATGAAAGGCATCATGGGAGAGCTCAAAAAAGAACTGACCAGCATAGGAAACAGGGCTGACCAGCTAGAGGAAAGGATGAGTGAAATTGAAGATACAAACATGGAAATGTCACAGAGAGAAGAAGAAAGGGAAAGGAAAATCAAGAGAAATGAAAGAGCCCTACAAGAACTTTCTGACTCCATCAGAAAGAACAATATTAGAATAATAGGGGTACCAGAAGGAA
>PVKE010047171.1:0-12013 GCA_004027555.1 Craseonycteris thonglongyai | reverse complement strand
GAAAATCGAATTTTTTAGGTACCGCATGTATGGAATGCTGCTATCAAAAGTTGGGTCTGGAAATTTATTTTCTTCATGAGCCTATATCTCGAAAACTTAATAAGTGATTTAAAAAATAAAAAATAGTTTTGAACATATATTTTACTTATCTACCCATACCTCGCTGGAATGCACCTTATACTGAAACACAGTGTATAAAGATAGTATGCATTTCACACCCCTTCTTTCCCCTTTGACTACGCCTATGACAACAAGTTGATCGTGACACACTTTTAAGATAAAAAGTAGATCTTATACACAGAAAAGTTGGCCACCCCTGGTCTAGTGGGCCTAGGACACTCTACCAGTTAATTATGAAAACACCATGTTATTTGCAGTGCAATAAAAGTAGGTACAGTTTGTTATCGCAGTGTAGTCAATAGTCACCAATCACTTCAGGTTAAGTTAGAAAATATCCCCCCACCTATACCTGCATGCTGTTTGTTTTTGGGTAGTGAATCGAGATGTTTCTATGGGAACTTAGAAGGAGATAGGCCTTTGACAGAGGATACAGGAAGGGCTGCAGCCTGTGGGAGGGCCTGATTGCTCACAGTGGCTAGAGTGCAGCATCCCTTTGCAAATATGGCAAGAGGTGAGGATCTTGCCACATAGGTTAATGCTTCAATGGTCTTATAAACCATGTTAAAAAAATGTAGTTCTCCTAGGAGAATATGTAAGTTTGCAGAATGACATGATCAGATCTTTTTGAAATGTGTGTGTAAGGTTGGAGAAAGGTATGAGAACAGAGGGAAGGGATGAGGGGGAGAGGGGTGTTAAATATACGGTGATGGAAGGAGAAGTGACGTTGGTGGTAAGCACACAACACAACACATAGACAATGTATTGTAGAATTCTATACCTGGAATCAATGTAATTTTACTAACCAATGTCACCCCAATAAATTTAATTTTAAAAAGATGTGCTAAGAGTTCGTATGTGTCTGGATTCCAACAGATGGCACACTAAGCCTAGGATAAACCAAAGAGGGTGTATGAAGAGATTAATTTCAAAGTAATGGGCACAGGATGAAGGGAATAAGAAGTTATAGAAATCTGGACAAAGTGAGACTTGCAAAGTGGGTGGCTTCAAAAAGAGCAACAACCTTCTGTCACAACACAGCCATCCTTAAAAACCTCATGAAGGGAACCAGGGACTATTCCAACCTTACTCTTATCCCAATCTCTCGCTAAGATTTGTCATTAACCAAATCAAATCTGAAACAAGAGGACAGAGCCAGGTGGAGAAGGCAAATGAGTGGACCTTGAAAGAAAAACCAAAGATATGCAGCATTACAGTGATTCTAATTTAATAACAAAAATGGTCTTGGGAATACACACACACACACACACGCGCGCGCGCACATATATACATATATACATACACTACAACGTTACCTAGTTGTACCAAATGAGTGGCAATAGTCAAATGTGACTCCAAGATTTCTTGTTTAGCTAACTGAGAAATCACAAGGGTAATGTTGGGGATATATTTCCACTCATTTTTCTACCTCTCCTAATCTGGACTATTTTACTCCCAATTCTAGATTGCTCTCCCATCCTTATCTGTAGGCTCATCTTCTTAAAGTTCATACTAGTAACTCAACTATAGCTCCTCTTGTCTTATAATCTAGTAACGCAAATGACTTCCCTATTATTCCCATGGGTTACTGAACACTGAGCTCTGGCTTGCACTTCACATCTTTGCCCACACCTAGGTAATTACAAAGTTCATGTGGATTAAACTCATCAAAAACTAAATCTAATTTGTGCTCTCCCATCTCTAGATGACACCCGAGTCTTTTTTTTATTTTTTATTTTTTTTAAGATTTATTTATTGTTTTTGACAGAGAGAGAGGAAGAGAGATACAGAGTCAGAGAGAAGGGGGAGGGCCCAGAACAGTCTCCATAGTTGCACATCATTGGTTTTTCCACATAGTTTCATTCCACAGGTGCGCGCGGGGCTGCACAGGGCAGGAACTGGGCCGGGGGCTCACCCCGGTAAGAACTGAACTGGGGGCACTCCCCAGTGCAGCATATGGGTCCGCACGAGCCAGGGCCAGGATTTGATCCTCGGTCCCCGTGGCTGAAAAGTGAGCACCTAACCCACTGAGCCATCCTGGCTTCCCCAGACACCTGAATCTTGACAATACCCTGTACCTCTAAACTTTAGAAACATTTTCTTTCTTATTACCTCTAAGAAATATTGCACATCATTGCTACCTCTAACAGCTCTTAGGTTTATAGTGCTCTCCTTTTATATGTTTTATATACATTGCCTAGAAATATTAATTAAATTATGTACAAGATATACTGATGGCTCAGCGGAAAGCGAACTTATTCTGCCTTATAAAATTAAGCTTTACTAAGAATGTAAACATAACACATAACTTCAATACTGGAAGATTAGAAGTTTGCTACTTCTACAAAAGGCAAAAGGGAATTCTAAGTAGAGAGAATATGATTCTCAACGATATGAATGTATAAAATAACATGCATGTTAAAAATTGCAGGTACTTCATTGCTGAATAGGATAATAAAGTAAGGGATGGCAGCATCCTTAGGTAAAAAGAGCAAGAAAAATTTATACTAGGTAAATATTATTTTTATTATAAGTATTCCTAGAATAATACAGCTGGAAAAACAATTGTTACTATGAATCAATCAATTTAGTAATAGATGTTTAATAAGACATAATACGCATTCATTAATATATAGATAAGCCTATATAATAGTCATATAAATATATGTGAACATGACATTATCTATTGTATTAGTTAGCTTGGGCTGTCATAACAAAATACCATTGGTAGTGGTTTAAAAACAAATTTATTTTTTCACAGTTCTAGAGACTGGCAAATCCAAAATCAAAGTTCTGGCAGGATTTGACACCTGGGGAGAGATCTCTGGCTTGCTGATAGCTGCTTTGCCCTCACATGGTCTTTCTTCTGATAGTTTGCAGAAAGTATAAGCTCTCCGGTGTCTCCTCTTACAAGGACACTAATTCTATTAAATCAGGTCCCCACCCTTGCAAACTCCACTTAGCCTTATTTTCTTACTCTACAGCCACACTGGAGGTTAGGGCTTCAACATATAAGTTTTGGGAATACACATTCAGTACATAGCATCTATTTACATCTAAGCTACTGAAACAGTGAAGTCCATTACGCTTCAAAAATAGTCAACTCCTTAATTGGATATATAGATCAATTTTGTCAAATGCTAAGCTTTACTGTTTTTAGATTCAATAGTAAATAGAAGTATACTTTTTATTGTTTATGATGCAAGTATGTAGAATTGATGTTTAAATTTCTTGCAGTCCTCTTTGCATAGTAAGTTGAGTTCTGAATGTTTTGATGCTTTTAGTCAAAAATTTATCTTAGCAGATGTCCACAACAGATTGTATAAAATGAGAGAGCTGATAGGTGGATGCTATTGAGCAGAGGAGTGCCACTCTCCTGGAGAATTTGCCAGACGAGAACAGTAGCTAAATGAGTCCATTATGAAGTTTTAACCTCTACAGTGCTGAGCAACTCTTAACAGCCTAAGAATTTAAACCATATGGACTAAAAAATAACTAAAATTCCCTAAAATGCCAGAATAGTTTTCATCTCTGTACCAGAATCTTCATTTAATTCCAAATCAGATGAATAGCATCATTATTGCATTATGTCCTTTAGCTCACACATTTTCCTAGGAAATGCTGTGTGCCATTTTGAATAAATTACCAAAATTTATTCAAAATGAATGAAAAATTCCATGTTGTCTACTAAAATCTGGTCAGTCCGTCTGGTAAGCCAAGCATAGCAATTTAATGTCAAACACAGAGCTCTGATTAGAGCTCTGATTGGAGCTCAGTGTAGCTTCATTGTCAGCTCTCTAGTTTATCCAGATGGAGCTGATTTTACCTGATGTGTCATTTTTATATTAAATGAACAATTTCACCATTTAGTGCCAAAGGAAAATAAATGTTTTTAAACCTTTATGAATGAACTTAGTCTCTCTTCGAAGCACTTGAAACATCATTTTGGAAAAATATTTGGGCAGTTTCAGGATGAAGATATCCACATTTGGGCAGTATCTATTCAAATGCACCATTATAGCATGCTTAAATTTTTTATACATTTTATTTACTTTTGTTTCTTCTAATTTTGTAACATCCCTGAAATTGTCCATCAACAATTTTCCTTTAGTTAAATTAGAATAACTGAGGACAATTTCTCCTTCCTCTAAGACATAAATCCTGCACCCTAATATATCATCTTCTCTGGTTCTCCATGGATTAAAAAACAAACAAAAAAAAATGGGTAGAGATCCTTGAGTTCAGAAATGCATGTTGGTGATTAATGATCATGTAGGAAATACTTCTAATGAAGCTTTTATGTCTTTCTGAGCACCTTAATCACGGCACTGTTATTTAATCTTTACACTTGTCTTCACCATTAAATAAATCTCCTCAGGCAGGAGTAAGTTGTACACAGCTTCACATTCCTAGGACTTAAAACTTTAATTAGAACAGAGTGGAAAACAAAAGTGTTTAATTTCAAAAAGTATTTGGGAGCTCTTAATGGCAATCAGTTTTTCAACTCAGATCTCATTTTGAGGCATGGCTTTACCAGTGGAAACCTGGACAATCCTAAACAAATATAGTCAACACCTGCTGTTTTCATTCCTACCATTACTTCCCTTCTCTTCTTGGTCTTGCAGAACTGATATGGGCCAAATGAAGGAGCCTGCCCCCATTAGAGAAATTTTTGGTCTTTTTTTCCTTAGTTCATTAGGCCTCCAGTTTTACTGCTTTTGTTTGTTTCTAGAATCTCCTCTTCCTTTGACTTTAATCATTCTATTCTTTTTATTGTTAAATATATTGGGGTGACACTGATTGGTAACAATTAGACAGTTTCCAGATGTACAAGTCCACATCACATCACCCATGCATCCCATTATGTGCTCACCACCCAGAATCAGCTCCCCTTCCATCACCATATATCTGGTGCCCACTCCCACCTCTCCCTCCCATCTCTTCCTCCCCCTTTCTCCCCCCTCCCCAGGTAACCATCAAACTATTCAGTGTGTCCATAATGCTGGTGCCCTCTCCTATCTCCCCTCCCATTCTCCCTGCCCCCACCTCCTCTTCCCTCAGGCAATCATCCAGCTATTCAGTGTGTCCACAGGTCTCTGTGTCTTTGTTACTTTCAGTTTTATAATCCCCCTATAAGTGAGGTCCTATGTCTCCTGATTCTTTCAGTCTGACTTATTTTGTTTAATAAGATGGTCTCTAGGTCTATCCACGTTGTCACAAATGACAGTATTTCACCTTTTCTTATTGATGAGTAGTATTCCATTGTGTAGATGTACCACATCTTCTTGATCCAGTCATCTATGGAAGGGCATTTTGGTTGTTTCCATGTTCTGGCCACTGTGAACAGTGCTGCGATGAACATGCGGGTACAAACATCTTTAAAGATTAAGGTTTTCAGGTTTTTTGGGTAGATACCCAGTAGAGGGATTGCTGGGTCATATAGTAATTCCATTCCTAATTTTTTGAGGCATCTCCATACAGCCTTTCATAGTGGTTGTACCAGTTTATATTCCCACCAGCAGTGTATGAGGGTTCCTTTTTCTCCACAGCCTCTCCAGCCCTGGTTATTCCTTGTCTTGTTGATTATAGCCATTCTAAAAGGTATGAGATAGTATCTCATTGTGGTTTTTATTTGCATCTCCCTAATTGCTAGTGAAGTGGAGCATTTTTTCATATATCTGTTGGCCATATGTATGTCTTCATGAGAGAAGTGTCTCTTAAGGTCTTCTGCCCATTTTTTAATTGGATTGCTTGTTTTTTATTGTTGAGTTGTACAAGTTCTTTGTATATTTTTGATATTAGCCCCTTATCAGAGGCATTGTTTCCAAATATTTTTTCCCAGTTGGTTGGTTGCCTCTTTGCTTTGTTGATGGTTTCCTTTGCAGTGCAGAAGCTTTTTAGCTTGATAAGGTCCCATTCATTTATTTGTGCTTTTACTTCCCTTGCCATTGAGGTCAGATTTATAAAGTCCTCCCTGAATCCCAGGTCTATAAGTTTAGTGCCAATGTTTTCTTCTATGCAATTTATTGTTTCCTTTCTTATTTGGAGGTCTTTAATCCATTTTGAGTTAATTTTGGTGTATGGTGAGAGATTGCAGTTCACATTCATCCTTTTGCATGTGGCTTTCCAATTTTCCCAGCACCATTTACTGAAGAGCTTTCTTTTCCCCACTGTATATTTTTCGCTCCTTTGTAAAAAATAATCTGTCCATATACTTGTGGGTTTATTTGTGGGTTTTCAATTCCGTTCCATTGGTCTGTGTGTCTGTTTTTCTGCCAGTACCAAGCTGTTTTGATTACTGAGGCTTTGTAGTACAGATAAAAGTCAGGCAGTGAGATGCCCCCAGCTTTATCCTTTTTTCTTAGGATAGCTTTTGCGATTCGTGGTCCTTTGTGGTTCCATACAAATTTGATGATTTTATAGATCTATTTCTTGAAAGAATGACTGTGGGATTTTGATGGGAATGGCATTGAATCTGTATATTGCTTTGGGGAGTATGGCCATTTAAATGACGTTGTTTCTTCCCATTCATGAACATGGAATATCTTTCCATTTCTTTGTGTCCTCTTTAATTTAACAGTGTCTTACAGTTTTCAGTGTATAAGTCCTTCATGTTCTTTGTTAGATTTATTCCTAGGTATTTCATTTTTTTGTTTGCAATGGCAAAGGGAATGGATCTCCTCATCTCTCTTACTGAAGTTTCATTGTTGGCATACAAAAATGCAGTTGATTTTGGGACACTGATTTTGTAGCCTGCAACTTTACTGTATTTGTTTATTACTTGTAATAGATTTCTGATAGTCTTTAGAGTTTTCTGTATAAAGGATCATGTCATCTGTGAAGAGTGAAAGTTTAACTTCTTCTCTCCTGATTCTAATACCTTTTATTCCTTTCTCTTGTCTGATTGCTCTGGATAGAACTTCCAGAATTATGTTGAACAGCAGTGGTGACAGGAGGCATCCCTGTCTTGTTCCTGATTTTAGGAAAATAGGCTTCAGCTTTTCCCCATTCAGTATAATATTTGCTGAGGGTTTGTCATAGATGGTCTTTATTATGTTGATGTACTTTCCCTCAATTCCCATTTTATTCAATTTTTTTTTATCATAAATGGGTGTTGTATCTTGTCAAATGCTTTTTTCTGCATCAATTGAGATAATCATGTGGTTTTATCCCTTGATTTGTGTATGTTGAACCATCCTTGTGCCCCTGGGATGAATCCCACTTGGTAATGATGAATAATCTTTTTAATGCATTGTTGTATTCTGTTAGCTAAAATTTTATTTAAGATTTTTGCATCAGTGTTCTTCAGTGAGATTGGCCTATAGTTTTGGTAATGTCTTTCCCAGGATTTGGTATTAGGGAGATATTAGCTTCATAGAAAGAATTGGATAATACTGCCTCCTCTTGAATTTTCTGGAGTAGTTTGAGGAGGATGGGCATTAGTTCTTCCTTGAATGACTGGTAGAACTCATTGGTAAACACTTCTGGTACAGGCCTTTTGCCTTTGGGCAGGTTTTGGGTAGTTGTTTCAAGTTCTGTATGGTTGATTGGTCTATTTAGGTTATCCAAATCTTCTTGGTTCAGTTTAGGTAAACTATGTTTCTATAAATTGGTTCATTTCCTCTAGATTGTCAAATTTGTTGGCGTAGAGTTTTTCATAATAATCTCTTATGATTGTTCATATTTCTGCAGTATTAGTTGTGATCTGTCCCCTATCATCCCATATTCTATAAATATGAGATTTTTCTTTTTGCCCTTTGGTGAGCCTAGCCAGTGGTTTGTCAATTTTATTTATTTTTTCAAAGAACCAGCTCTTTGTGGAGTTAATTTTATCTATTGTTTTTCTATTCTGAATTTCATTAATTTCTGCTTTAATTTTTATTAATTCTTTTCTTCTACTGGCTTTGGGGTACCTCTATTCTTTTTCTAGCTCTATAAGATGAGATGTAAGGATATTTACTTGTAGTTTTTCTTGTTTCTTGAGCTAGACCTGTAATAATATAAATTTCCCTCTTAATACTGCTTTTGCTGTGTCTCAGACATTTTGGTATGTCGTGTTTTCATTGTCATTCATTTTTACAAATTTTTTCATCTCGTTTTATTTCCTCTTTGATCCAGTCACTTTTTAATAGCATGTTGTTCAATCTCCACATATATGTGGTTCTCTCTGCACTTGATCTTTTGCAATTGATCTCTAGTTTCAACGCTTTGTGGTCTGAGAATACACGGTATGATTTGGATGTCCTTAAATTTGGTGGGGTTGGATTTAAGTACCAGGATATGATCTATCCTTGAAAATGTTCCATGTGCACTAGAGTAAAATGTATATTCCTGTGTTGCAGGATGGAATGACCTGTAAATGTCAATTATGTACACTTCCTGTAATGTAAAATTTAGAGCTGCAATTTCCGTATTTATTTTCTGCTTGGAAGATCTGTCCAATGTTGTCAGAGGGTGTTTAGATCCCCCACTATAATTGTATTTTTGTCAAATTCTCCTTTTAGATCTGTTAGTAGTTGCTTTATAAATTTTGGTGCTTCCTGATTGGGGGCATATGTATTGATAAGTGTCATGTTTTCTTGGTGTATTGTCCCTTTTATCAAGATGTAATGTCCATCTTTATGTCTTATTATTATTTTTATTCTGACGTGTTTTTCATCAGATATCAGCATGGCCACTCCAGCTTTTCTCTGACTGCCATTTGCCTGGAGTATTGTTTTCCATCCTTTTACCCTGAGTATATGTTTGTCTGTGTGACTGACGTGTGTCTCTTGTAGGCAGCATATGGTTGGATTTTGTTTTTTAATCCAGTCTGCTACCCTGTGCCTCTTTATTGGTGAATTCAGTCCATTTACATTCAGGGTGATGATTGATATATGAGGATATCCTGTATCCATTTCTTCTTTCCTTTTAATTTTTTGTTGTCCCAACTTTTCTCCATTTATTTTGATTTCTGGATTCAGACCGAACAGGCTCCTTCAGTATTTCTTAGAGTGCCGGTTTTGAGCTGGAGAATTCCCTCAGCTTCTGTATATCTGTAAAGGCCTTAATTCCTCCTTCATATCTAAAGGGTAATTTTGCTGGATAGTTCATTCTTGGCTGAAAATTTCTCTCTTTTAATATTTGAAAGATTGGGCTCCACTCCCTCCTGGCCTGCAGAGTTTCTGCTAAGAAGTCTGGTGACAGCCTGATAGGTTTTCCTTTGAAAGTTATATTTTGTTTTTCCCTGGAAGCCTTGAGGATTCTTTCTTTGTCTTTGGCTTCTGTCATCTTCAGAAAATGTGCCTTGGAGAAGATCTGCTAGGGTCTATGTAGCTAGGGCTCCTGTTTTCCTCTTGAATTTGGGATTCTATTTCTTTCCAGAGTTTAGAAAAATTCTCATCCACTATTTGGTTTAGTACACTCTGAGAAGATTTCATCTCGCTTCCTTCTGGTACCCCTATTATTCTAATATTGTTATTTCTGATGGAGTCAGAGAGTTGTTGTAGGGCTCTTTCATTTCGCTTGCTTTTCATTTCCCTTTCTTCTTACCTCTGTGAAATTTCCATGTTTTTATCTTCGATCTCATTAATTCTTTTCTCTAGTTGGTCAGCCCTGTTTCCTATGCTGGTCAATTCTTTTTCAACTCTCCTATTATGCCTTTCATTTTGAGGAGTTCCTTTTAATTCTGTTCTAACTTCTCAGTTTTATTGGTAAAGTACTCATTTTGCTCAGAAAATTTCTTGTTGAGGTCATTTAACTGTGTCTGGGTACTTTGCCAGCATTTACTGAGCTGAGTGTCTTGAGTATTGCAGCCCTGAATTTTGATTCCAAGTGTGCAAGCTCCTTTTCTTAGGAATGTTCATGATCTTTTGGAGGGGCTTTGGATTCTGAGGTGTGCATTGTGTTTTATGTGGTTCTTCTTGCTTTACACATGAGTATATTTTCCCTCTGGGGCGTTGCCTATCAGATGGGCTTCTCTTTATTTTTTCTTTTGGGCTCAGTTGTGAGAGGAGAAGATTTTGGGAGAGGGTTGGGGGAAGCAGTCAGTTTCTGTGTCCTGGGGTTGCTCTTCAGGTTGCTCTCTTAGCTGTTAGAAGGCAGGGTATTGACGGTATAGGCTGGGGGTGGGGGCATGTAAGTAGGAGTTAGGGTAGGCCTGAGACACAATAGCAGATTCCTCTGTCAGCAGGGGTGCTGGTGGTTCAGTGCAGGCGGGGTTCAGTTGCTTGGGTCTTTCTCCCCTCTGATTGGCTGCTTTTGTTTTAATTGCATCTGTGAGCAGGGCCTGCCGGGCAGCAGCTCGGCAGTGGTGCAGGTGTGGGCTTGGCAGAGGCTTGGGACGCACTAGGCCCGCAGCTCTGCTGGGTCTCAAAGACCTCCATATTCACTCTAAGCATGTATAATGCTGCCAAGTGTGCTTCCTCTGTGCCAACTTGAGCTGCTGCTCTCACTCCAAGAGCCCTGTCTTCAAAAGGTGCTTCCTCACAGTCAACTCTAGGAGCTCAGCTGTGTCTCCTCTGTGAATCAGGGGTGTCAATCGGTTGTGGGTTGATTCCCTGCTCTCACCCCACCTGCCTGGGAAGTGCAGCTGCCCTGCTCCACAGTCCCTGTTCCACCTCAGGCTCCGTGATCTGATTAGGGCACCGTGTGCTGCCCCTTGAGTTCAGATGTTAAATTGTCCACAGTCTTGTGGGGCTTCCACGCACCTTAGGTCTTGGCTTCCAGCGCACCCTAAATCTAGTTCCATGTTGACCGTAGTCCTCCAATCCCCCTTTGTTTTTGCCAGCCCCGTGCCATGCTCCACGTCCCTATCCCTGAACCGCTGCTTCTCCTTCCCTCTCCCGCTCTCCCCTTTTTTTTCTCTAACCTTTGGGTGTTGTTCTGTGTTATGTGGTTCTCTCAGTTGAGGTTGCTTCTCAGGGTTTCCCCTGTGGATTCCCGTTTGTTCATAAGTCCCTTCCCAGGTAGGTATCGGGTTCTCCTCTCATGCTGCCATCTTTACGCCTCTCTCTAGTTAATCATTCTTATACTAAGTGTATTCCCAAAATGTGTCCTGTCTCCAGTCTAAGTAACTTGTCCTGAAATTTCTATCTGCACAGACATCAACAAATTGTCCTGGAACCTGTGATCTGTGTTGTCGATTTTGGCCAACTATTCTTTCTGGGTCTTCCAGACTCAAATCCTGGGCAGATAATGCCCCAGGAATAACTGGATATGCTGAGGAGGGGCTGCAAAATCAAGTAGAACTTTTGCTGGCTTTGAAGTCTGCTTTTTGGGGCCAGTGTTTTCAAATTCATTAACTGAGTCTGTCTTTCCTTATCTAGGGACCAATATGAATTATGCCCCAGTGAGACTTCCAGACCATCCCATCCAAAGGAGTCAACACTGTCTTTGGGGTGAACCTTGAGACACCCCCCTTCCCCCCTTTTTAGACTAGTAAGGGAGAGAGCTGCTTGACCCCCACCATTACCACCACCAACAACAACAGGCAGGGACAACCACCACACGCAGCCAGAAGTACCGTATTTTCCGGCGTATAAGACGACCGGGCGTATAAGATGAACCCCTAATTTTACAGTTAAAACATAGGTTTAGGCCTATATTCGCTGTATAAGACTACCCCCCACTTCCGAGGCAACACCAGTTCTTTTTTTAAATTTTTAATGAATGACATTTTTTGAACATACCATAATATACCGTACATTGATACGATAGATGGAAGGTCTCTTCACAAATGGCAATGCCATGAACTTGACCGAGAAACAAGAAATCCAAAAGAGAACATTAACAATGATGGCATCATCTGGAAAGAAAATTACATGAAGAACTCGCAGAAAACGCTTGTTTGTGACTGACTGGGATGATAAGAGGTTTTTCTAGGCAGAGGAGCATTGTGAGCTTAAAATCCTTCAAA
>PVKE010047170.1:0-12013 GCA_004027555.1 Craseonycteris thonglongyai | reverse complement strand
TGGATTTCTTGTTTCTCGGTCAAGTTCATGGCATTGCCATTTGTGAAGAGACCTTCCATTTATCGTATCAATGTACGGTATATTACGGTATGTTCGAAAAATGTCATTCATTAAAAATTTAATTAAAAAAAGAACTGGTGTTGCCTCGGAAGTGGGGGGTAGTCTTATACAGCGAATATAGGCCTAAACCTATGTTTTAGCTGTAAAATTAGGGGGTCGTCTTATACGCCCGGTCGTCTTATATGCCGGAAAATACGGTAGCTGCTAGGGGAAGCCGGGATGGCTCAGTGGGTTAAGCGCTTGCTTTGCAGCCCCGGGGACCGAGGATCAAAGCCTGGCCTGTGTGGACCCATATGCTGAACTGAGGTGTGATTCCCATGCAGAAGTCCCCCAGTTCAGTTCTTGCTCCCCAGTTCGGTCCATGGCTTGTGGGGGCGTGCCTCCCATGTGGGAGGTCCTGGCCTGGTTCCCACCCTGTGCACCCCCGCCCACCTGTGTGGAATGAAACCATGTCAAAAACTGATGGTGTACAACTGTAGAGACTGCTCTGGGCCCTCCCCCTTCTCTCTCTCTCTCTCTCTGTCTGTCAAAAACAATAAAATAAATCTTAAAAAAAAAATAGTAGCTGCTAAAAATGCAAATACAATCCTCAGCAAACACTAAAAGACCAGATGCTGGCAGGGAATGGCCTCAAAGTAAGCTGAATGAGGCTGACTACATGTCAGTCACTCTGCCCATCCCTGACCCTCTAGGGACCACACTGCCCAACTAGGGCTGGCCCGGGAAGGAGAGAGACCTGGAACCAGTTCAGCTGTGCTGGGCATGATGGACAAGTGAGGTGCTTTGCTCTGAAGAGAAAACAGAGACATGGCCCAGGAGCCAGGACAGTGTCTTTCAATTATTTCCAAGGCTCTCCTGGCTACCTGGAGATGAGAGAACTTACTTTGGACTTGTTCCAAGGGGCATCACCAGAGCTGATTTTATAAGAATCAATTCTGGATTCATACATGAAGAAATGCTTTCTAGTAACTGTAGCTAGACACACGTGGCACAAGCTACACCACAATGGGGTGAGGTGACTGTCATCTACCAATGGCAACAGCATCAGGAATAGTAAAAGATATGTGTTTCTATGGAGTTGGGAGGTGCCCACCTTCTTTCATTGAGCCAACAGGTCTCAAATCTACTATGGGCACTGCAGAACTAGTCACTTCTTTTTTCAATGATTCTATTAAAATACAGCTTGGTGTGGCAGTACCTTAAGACATGGCGTGATTTCTCTTCAATGGGGGTAAGGGCGCTGTGAGGGAAACGAGGGCCAAAGCAGCACAACCTCAGTCCGTGGGCGTGGGCTCCAGGAAACAGTCACTTGCTCTGAACTGACTACGGACTGAGGAAACTCTCACCTGAGTGCCTGCATTTGGCAGCTTGATGTTCTCGGTGGTAGCGGTGACATCAATGAAAGCCCGCACGAGAATGTCCAAGTAGTTCATTTTAGAATATTCCTGTTTGGAGACACAGTTAGCAAATGCATTAGGGAAGTGAGAAATAGCCTAGGAGGTGGCCAATGGCGTGGGGGACAGTCTCACAGCCGGGCCACACCTCCAGAAACGTGCTGTTCCATAACCGTGAGCGCAAAACAACAGAGGCCTTGCTGTCCAGTCCTCGCAGCGGGCACCTTATGTTCACACAATTCACGTTGACACTGCAGTTCTGGGGAGAAAAGGAAGAGAAGTCATTAAAATGTAAGGGTCCGGGGAAGACCTTCCAGACCTTCCTGCCGTCCTCTGTCAAATATGCACAGCTCCTAAAAATACTTACAAGGGTCTGGTATTTTCTTTCGGCAGATAGAGAAAATTTTTTGCTATCCTCTATCTGTTTTTCAGCAATTTCCCGTTTCTTTCTTGAGTTGTGAGACTCCTAGAGAGAATGAAATCCAAAATAGTTTCGCTTAATGTACTTTTTTGTGACTACTGTCCAAACCCCTTGAGATACCCTTTCCAATAATGCCAAATTCACATAATTGACAATATTCACTCTTCTCCCATCACCAATGGCACTGAAATAATTTAAGTGTAAAATCTGCAAGTAAATCAACTTCACTTCAAGTCTGTTGATTAGGGTAATTTTTTTCCAATCTGACCTAAAAAACTCAGGGAGAGAAAGGGACTTCCTTTCTCTTCTGTCTCCCCACTAAACTGTGAGAATCTTCAGATCAGAGATCAAATCTCTTTTCTGTATCTCTAAGACCAGCTCAGTGCCTATCATATGGCAAAAAGTCAGCACATCTTGAACAAATAAGTGACAATGAACAGGGAAAGAAGCAAAAATAACTAGTGTGAGATGTATTCAAAGTCGAGTACAGAAAACTAAGCCATGTAAGAAGTTTTAAAATGGCATTTTCCTTAAAGTAAGGATTAAGAATGGACCATCTTGTTTTTCCAAGTTGATGAATAAAAGGATCATTCTAATAAGCCACCAACCACAAACACTAATCATACCCAATCCCCTTAGAATTTCCAACAGAGAAAACAGACATTCTAACACCAAAGCAACTCTTCATCCAACTGGAGTGCAGGCGATAAACCGTATGTCAGAGCAGGAGAGAGAAAGAAGGGTTAAGAGTGAAGGCTTTGAAAGTAAGCAGAGCTGAGCCTGAAAGGAATCTGCCTCTTAACTGCTGAGTGACTCTGAGGAAGTTTATCCCTCTGAATTTCAATTTCCCCACCTATGAAATGGTGAAGAAAAATACCACATATGGACTACCAAGAGAATTAAATGAGAAAATGCAAACAAAATGCTTAGCATAGTATCCCAGACACAATAAGTATTCAATAAGTACTTAGCCATTTAAAAAAAAACAAGAATGATTGAAAGGCTTTGAAGGTCACCTACTAAGGAGCAAATATCTTTTGTAATGAGTTTGGTTCTCCTGGGAGTTAACACTGGCTGGCCAGCCCCAGGACCCTGTCCCCTCCCTCCTCATATGTATCACCCTGGCTCATACAACTTCAGAAAATGTCATTTGCTTCAAGAAGCAGCAAATGACCCTGACTTAGGCGCCATGGAGGTTTCTAATCAACAGAAATCCTCAGACTGACTTGGTCACTCAACTACGGAAGAGGAATTGTGACATAGAAGAAAAAGTCAATGCGCCAGAATATCAGTTTCCTAAGAAAGTAATATATTTCTCTTCAAAAGTCAGGGCCTCTTGTTAACATCTATGGAGACATGAGATAAATCCAACAACATACCTTTAGGTTCAGAAGGTTTATTTCACTTTGTGGTTCACAAGTGATCTTTTCCAATCCTTTAGTTTCTACTTTCACCAAATAAAGCAACCATTTGCCATTGCTAATTTCTTTTGGCCACTGGATATTCAAGGTCGCTGTGCCAAGGTTTTTAAGAGGTTTGCCCAAATTAATTACCTGTTAGAAAAGAATACATATTATCACAGTGCAATTCTCTTAATGCAAAATTAAGTAGCAGCTCCTACTGCCAAGAGGAAAAAAAAAAGAAAGCCAAAATAGCTGGCATAATTCCACAATAAAAGCACAGGCTCCAAAACTGGGTTACTGATAGGGACTCAAAATAAAAATTTGTGTTTAAAGATTCATGTCAATAAAAACAGAAAGATAAAAAAGGTCAAAAGGAAACAATGGCTCTCATTCAATCCAGAACTACTGCAGTGTGCAATGGAATCTGCAGCGCACATACACTCTGCTCTCAACATGCCAGAGAAGAGTCACATGTGTGTTTGTGAAGCACTCTGTAACCACCCTGCTTGGCAGATGACAAAGGCCATGCGTTGGCAATGTGCTAACCACCTGCTTCTAGGAAACGCCGCCTACTGCAAAATTGAGGCTGCCTGTCTTCTACTACCTTTGTGAAGTTTGGGAAAACAACCGAGAGACTGAGTAAAACAGTGATGGCAGCCATCAGTCTACAAGGCCAAGCTGGGAACGAGCAACTTCCTGTTGCAGAGCCAAGAGAGCTCCCTGTCTGTGTGGAGGACTGCTCCGGAACCCACAGACTTCCTTCTCAGCCACAGGCGTCATAACCACCACCATGACCTGTCTGTCTCGCCAAGAGAGACACAGAGGATTCAACCTCTTCTGACTGCTGGAGTGAGGGGTGGGCCAATGCTTGCCATTTCAGATGTTCACCTCAACTACCAGTCACTACGCTTCCAGGAACCTGGTCTGAGCCACTCAGAGCCAAACCCACATATGAATTAGGGACCAACTATGCTCCAAGTGTTTATGTTCATTCAACTGCACTTAAGAGTCACTGTGATCGCCTCCTGTGATTAGTCTTGCTTACTGGTATAGCCAAGTCCACATTTACCATCACAAAGTTGGGCGTGGGAAAGGTGAGTGCACAGTAACCGCAGCAATAAGACAGATGGCCTCGTAACGGAGGGAGAAATAAAGTAGAGCACATGCTAAAGCCAAAGAAGTTACTTCAAGATTTTTCTGTTTTATAGACAGTCTTTGGGAGTCGTGGGAGTAATCACAGATTCCTATCTCTATACCACGTAAACACTAAAACTCTCTAATAAGAAAAAGACCAAACTGAACAAATTCCAAAGTCCTCACCTTGAACAGCTGTTGCTCTCTATCCTGGGGACAAAAACTTTTACTATAAGCCAGTAGGTTAATTGAAAACTGGCAAACTCACTTTTAACAGAGGTATTTATTAGGCTTCTTTATTAACACTATTTATTAAAATTACATATTTGAGACCATATTCAGCGTATGTTAGCTTCCAGTATCTATAATAAAAGCACCGACAGCTGCAACTTACCCTGAACTCGTATTCTATTAAACTTCCCACTTCATCTTCAGATTTCATAGCTTGCTCACCAACAACTGTACCTCCAAAGTACACCTGGGAAGGTTTAGCAACTCTGTTAAATTAAAAAAACACCAGCTTTAGTGAGGATCCTAAATGGTTCTTTCAAACGCTGATTTGTTATGCTAAACACAAACACTTACCCAGAGACCGATAAAAGCAGTTCAATAACCACTTTTGCTTTCGCTGTAATTGAAGCCAAATTATCCTGATTGCTTGTTCTGAAAATGAAAATGAAACAATAGGGTTTTATTTGAACAGTCAGTGTTCTCATTACAATAACTTTTTTTCTTTTTTTTTATGAGTTAGATCAGGGGCCAATTCCTTAACTGGCTGTGTTTTTGTGAAATAATTCTGAATGGAAAGGTTGCAGTAACTCTTACGTTTCCAACTTCAGATTAATATCCAGATCTGTAGTGTCAAAGGTGACTTCAGTTGTACTTAAGATCAAATAAAAAGTAACCTAAAAAATAAAAACAGCCATTAACACAGGCCAAGCATATTGACATCATAATGGTATTTAAAACACTAAGAGAGAACATGTGAAGGAGTCACCTACACTGGAATTTCTTTTGAAAGGATTTCCGAGCTCACAGTCTGCTTGTGAGCCGTTTTGGTTGGCAACACAACTCAACTGTTTCTCCTGTAACAAAAAAAATAACACCAGATCACATTTCGTTCAGTTGCCACAATGTTGCTTTTCTCCTCTTAGCTGGTCTCTAAATATACTTACAGGGAAAGCCCTCAGTTCTCTATATGCAGAGTAAGTCAAAGCGTCTGGAAAAGTTGCAATGAGTTTTGCTTCATGAGCATCATCACCATCTTTTGTGGGATTCCTTGGATTAGAAGGGCTGTTTGTCACTGTTATTTCTAAAGCAATGTCCTTCTGATCTTTTAGAACTAGTTCTGGAACACCTTTTTGACTATTGAAAGAAAGAAAGGAAAAATGACAAAGTGACAAAGTCCTCACGAAATTTTCAGTAAACCCTTTCTTAACAAAAGCCACTGCAAAGCCACAGTCATTTTTGCTAGTGCGACAATGATTCTTACATTGGTAAATAAGAAAATTTGTCTTGATTTCCTTCTCGGGTGCAAAACTTATATTCTAATTTCAGGTTGCTGTTACATACATTGTCATCTCCACATCCCTCTTTCAAGAAGTGCACCTGTAGGAAAACAAAACCATGGTCATTTTTGCCATTTTGTACTCAGAAAGTCATCTGAATAGGTAAACTGGCTTCCAACACACTTGAGAAGGCATCGAATGCCCACTCTTGAGCAAAACTGCTTTAAGAACAATTTCACCATGGCGACAAGAGCGTGCGGTGCAGTAAAGTGTGAGTGAGTTCTGCAGCCACAAAGTCTATGTTCTGAACTTAGCTTGGCCACCCAGCTATGAGCTCAGGAGAGTCACTTAACCTTTCAAGAGTCTCAGTTTTGTCATATGGAGAGTCATCACCCTACTCAGCAGGGCTACTGTAATGCTGCTGCTATTGTTACTCAACCCGATTATTATTTTTTTTTAAGATGTATTTTTATTGTTTTTTGACAAGAGGGAGAGACAGCAGGGCTGCACAGGGCAGGAACTGGGCCAGGTGCCTCCCGCATAGGACCCGGCAAGAACTGAAGTGGGAACACACCCCAGTTCAGCATATGGGTCCACATGGGCCGGGGCCGGGATTCGATCCACAGACTCTGGGGCTGCAAAGCGAGCACTTAACCTGATGAGCCATCCCAGCTTCCCCCTGATTAAGTATTTTAACTCATTTAATCCTCACACCAGACCTGAGAGGAAGATAAGATACTACTACGAGCCCCATTGTACAGATAAGGAAACAAGAGTTTAAAGCCAGGAAAGCAAATGGCACAGTCTCTAGCACAGTGTACATCGGTGCTCGATAAGCACACGGAAAAATAATTGGGAACACTGTCTCTTTGCCTGTTACGTTTAACGTGACTATGGAGCAGGGAACATACACATGCAAGAGATATTAATGTGACAATAACATCAAAAGTATATAAGAAAGTGTAAGGAATTCTACTTGGTGACACAAAGACTGGCAACATGTGGAATTGGGCATCAGCTCCTAAGCGTAATGCAGCAAGTGCTCACTTCTGAAAATCTTCACCAGTGGGCCATGGGCACCAGGAGGCTCAGAGGGGACTCTGCAGTGCCAGCTGGATTTTGGACAACCACTTGCAGAATGCCAAATCAGGATGTCACAGCTTCCCAGCCTAAGCCTGCAACTCAACCATCCCAACCCCTAGCAAAGAGACCCCACCTCAGAGGCATACAGCAAGCTGTGAACCACAAGTTTTTCTTCCGAAGACCACCTAGGCTACATGTAGCACTAAATTACTACCGGTATGTGGTTTCCAATACTTTTTTGCCTTGCTGAATTTCTAATTTGATTTTAATGTTCATACTAACAACAGTTTGTTGTGTATATCGTGATGCTCTCAGTGGTAACATACACTGTGCTTTTCTTTCTACACACAGCTACAGGAGAAACCTGATGTGAGATGGAGAAGTTCTGCCAATCAGAGTCTCAATAAATCGCAGTGGCCAAAAATTATTAAGAAAAATACCGGCTTCAAATTGCATTCCGTATGTTTCTATAGCCACTGCTAATTTGGGAAACAAGTCCTCTTCAGACAAACTTGGCTTCTATTAGAAAAACGTATTTAATACAAAAGAATGGCCTTTAAAGCAAATCACTAGTTCTACTGCCTTTAAAGACATTGAACTTTAGTGTAATAATAATGGCCCAAACCCTGGCAACACAAAAGTCAGAAAGACTTACGTCTGTATGAGCTGTCTTGGGTTCATTGGAATTCAGAATGGGAAGAACTTCTGGAAGTGAATTTACTCGCCTCCGAGTGGTTGGCTCCTGGATCTCTACTGAAGCAGTTATGGGGATGGGACGCAGTTTATCTCTGATGTTATCCTGAAAAGTATGCCAGGATTGAGGTAAGCATGGTGTCAATGCTATTGGGGAACTCCAAAACAATGTGTCATTTTGTACCGAACAGTGGGTTGCTAGCATGAATTTCAAAAATCTGTACATGCCCCCATGAAACCCAACTTCAGTCCCTTTAAGAAACTGGTTTTCATGTCTGCAGGTCTCACCTGGAGCCAGAGGGTTTCCTCCATGCACACCTTCTGCTTCTGCCGGTTCATAGATAGTTCTTTGGTATACTTGGGCTCCGAACCCTGGTTTCGAAACTGAACTCTTGATGACAGCCCAGATTTTCTTCTTTCCTTTTCAGCCTCAAGGGTGCCCACGATGGCTGGATAAAAGGGGCAGAGATCGTAGGAACTTAAAGTACATTCATGCATAATTTGGCTAACTGTATGCTGAGTTCCTTTTAAAAATACTTCAGTTTCTAAAACACACTTTTTTCCACTGCCATTGCCTCCCTTCCTATTTTCTGGTGATACACATCCTGATTAACTTACGGTGTTTCAAATCAAGCTGTTCTTTCCTGCCCAGTGCTGTTAACAATATTCGAAAGTTAAACTTCCATGAGGCCACCAGGGGGAGCTGGAGAATAAGTCAAAACTTCTGAGCAGGGTCTTAGAATCAGTTTCTGGCTCAAGAGTACAAAATGTTATTGGGGAACTCCAAAACAATGCGTCATTTTGTACCGAACAGTGCGTTGCTAGCACGAATTTCAAAAATCTGTACATGCCCCCATGAAACCCAACTTCAGTCCCTTTAAGAAACTGGTTTTCGTGTCTGCAGGTCTCACCTGGAGTTCCCCAGTAGCATTTCAGAACTCAAGAGTACGAAAGGTAATAGGACAGGACCCAACACTCCCTATGGGCCTAAACTGAGGCTCCTTTCAGTAGGTCCACGCTTAAATGACCTAGCACTCTGTTATTCAAAAACGTAAAAGGGATTAAGAAGTACAAATTGCCAGTTATAAAAAGTCACAGGGATGTAAAGTACGGCAATAGTCAATAATATTGTAATAACTATGCATAGTGTCAGATGAGTACTAATCAGGGTGATCATAAGGCATATAAATGTCTAATTATCATACTACGCTGTACAACTAAAAATAGTATGTCAACTATGACTGGAAAATCTAAATGAAAAAAAACAACACTTTTTTAAGTCTCTAGACCAGGAGCAGCAGCAACAGTGGCAGCATGCCCTGAGAGCTGCTGGAATGCAGAGCCTCAGGCCCCAGCCAGACCTTCTGACCCAGAATCTGCACTTTAATGGGATCCCCAAGCTGGTTTTAATACACATTAAAGTTGAACAGCATTGATAAAGGACAGTTGTCTAAAAGAGGAATATGTACTAGAGATGGAAAAGTCTTTTGACAATAGAATGAGACTCTTCACTTATAAAAAGTCGTTTAAAAAATAGTTAAAGGTAAAACATATTTCTTTTCGTAGCTAGAGGGTCCAACTGTCAGCTAATGCAGCTCCCACAAGCAAAGTTTCCAACCTCCAAAGCTCTAGAAGGCCCATACTGCTCTGGATTACCTAGACTCATAATGGAGTTTAGAGGCAAGCCAGGATCTGGCTGATCAAATCTCGTTCCTTGACTTCAGAAGGCATTCTTTGCCAGTTCATTGGATGTAGCTGCTATGTTCCTTTGTGAGCAAATACTTAAATTATTTGCATTCATGAATCACTCACTAACCATCAGAAGGAGAAATAAACCAAACCATGTAAAAGGCCAGAGAAGGCAGCCTCGAGGAACAAACTCTGCTCCAGAAAACACAGAAAACTCAATCAACAACCCTTACTGTAATACGGTATTCATGTTAGCATTCAGAAGACAGAAACCACCCCAATAAATTTAACAAAATTAAAAAAAAAAGAAAAAGAAGAAGACAGAAACCTTTTGAGAGTATCTATTTTAATACAATCTTCCTGCTCATGAAGAAATAGAGACCCACAGAGGTAGGGGACTGGCCCAGGGCCATCCAGTGAGGGACAAAGGCAAGTTCTAAGTCTCTTGTCACAAACAAGACAATTGCTTTATTTTAAAGCTTCTTCAATGTCCAGGTTCCCACTAGCCTCTAGACCTCTGTAGGAGTCTCCCTCTGCCAGTGGGACTCCCTCTCCTTACAACTTCCCAACTGTGTGCCTAACCCTAGTCCTCCTTGTGATCTCAGTGTGGACACCACATGCTTCAGGAAGCCTTTCTTGGCCCCTGCCGGGGGATCTGACAGGGTTCTACACTCAGCCCACTGCACTATAACTGCCTGACCATCTTCCCCGGGCAAAGCCATGAACAGTGACCACATCACTCAGTTCACCAATGGATTGTCCAGCAACAGCACTACACCTGCCATCAATACCATGTGTAGAGCAGATGGACGGAAGCGGGAGTAACTGGTACCACCTCAACACACATACCAGTGTACATCTGTGCACAAAAACACACAATGTGACATTATTCTTATGCTGAAATGATAGCGCTTCAGATGCACAAAACCAAAATTTAGAAACACTGACAGTTTCAATACTAATTTCCGTGTCCGTCTAAAGAATTCTGAAATGTCACGCTGCCAAATGGAATGTGCCTCCATTTTAGGCCCTCTGCAGCCTTGCCCTCATCCATTTATCAATGACCTGCTAACTTGACAATGAACCAGGCGAAGGCTCACATGCTGAGTGCCCCTCACAGCAAAAGTAGGGGAGGGTGTGGGTGCATTAAAACCGTTTATCTACCAAACCCACTGTAACCTTCCCTAACCCTCCAGACAGTTCACATCATCTTAAAATCCCTGCTGGGCCACCTTTGCTGACCTTTTGAGGGGCAAGCCACGTAGAATACTCATTAAGGCTCAATTATTAATATCCGTATGTCCAGAACGCCACATTTGAGGACTGCTGAGTTAAACACCCTAGTCACACAATAAGCTCACATATTCAGACCCTGGGAATGGACTGCAGCTCTATCAACTTAGGCAGCTTTGTGGAAGTTCCGTTTTCTTTGATTTAGAGTTTCCCAATACTGTGGAAACACAGGCAATAAGCACAGGTTTTCTCTAAACGGCTTCAGAGAAAAAAGTTCTATCCATAATAGGCCATCAATAAAAACTTGGTTAATGAAGTAGTTAAATAACACAAAATTAGTATTGATTTGAGGGGAAACAGGAATACTCTGATGAGATTTCACATCTACAGTCAAACCAAGTGGTTCAAGAAAATGCAGAACAAAAATGTTTTCCCATTTCCTGTCCATGGCTAGTGAAAGAAGCACTGTCTCGTGGTCTCTACTGTCCACTTCCAAACACAAAGGTAAAGAAAGGCCTGTGATCCAAGCAGGCAAGTGTCAGGTAGGGCATTTGGGTAAAAATCACACAAATGATACTGCAAGGATGACACAGTGAGAAATCATGGAAGACATTTTCTTGTCATTAGAAGCCACACAAAGAATTGTTCTCTGTACTCAATAAAACACTAGCTGCATCAAAGAGCAAAGCGGAAGGCCATGGTTCAGCCTGTGCACAGTCTTAATACACCAACACCAAGCCTGTGTCCCGCAAGGCCCACAGGGCTGTGGAGGTATATACCGCAGGACACTGTCCAGCAGGGGAGAAAGACCAGGGAGATGAAGCAGCCACCTGAGGACAGTGGCCTTATGACAATGGGAACTGGTTAAAGGCAGACTGATTTGCCAAATTCCGGGACAGTGAAAGAATTTCTTCACACTCCCATGCTTCCGTCTTCACTCCAGAGCTGGGACAGGTAGTGTACACATAAGGTGGTATGGCTGCTACTAAGCCATGCCAGAGAAGGCTTGGGGACTGACAATCACAATTAGAGGATCGTTAGCCCTGTGCAAATTTGGGGCAGAAATCCCGTTTGAATGATCAAGAGAGGAAGTAGACTAATTAATACCGTATTTTCTGGCGTATAAGACGACTTTTGAAACGAAAAAAAGTCAACCGAAAATCGGGGGTCGTCTTATACGCCGAGTATATCCCGAAAAACGTCTGGATATGCCGCTAAACGAATTTTCCAACTCGATCCCGCACCGATCACTGCAAGGCTGCTCGGACCGCCTCTCTAACTCAGCCCATCCAAGCAGGCTTTTTATGCATGCAATATACATGTTCTATCAATGTACGGTATATTACGGTATGTTCGAAAAATGTCATTCATTAAAAATTTAATTAAAAAAAGAAC
>PVKE010047169.1:0-12012 GCA_004027555.1 Craseonycteris thonglongyai | reverse complement strand
GGGAGAGATACAGAGACAGAGAGAGAACTGAACTGGGAGAACTCCCCAGTTCAGCACATGGTTCCGCACGGGCCGGGGCCGGGATTCGATCTCTGGTCCCCAGCGCTGCAAAGCGAGCGTTTAACCCACTGAGCCATCCCAGCTTCCCCAGACCCTGACTTTTGGAGGGAGGTTATCCTCACCCACGGAGCGCAAGTTTCTGTAGTTCTCAGACATCACATTCCTGTATAAGGCCTTCTGAGCTGGTTCCAGGCAGTCCCACTCTTCCTGAGCGAATTCTATGATCACATCCTTGAATGTCAACTGCCCCTGAAATTAAAAACACATTTCACCACAGGTAAATGGTGACAGTATGTACTCTCACACAGAATGAGAAGAGAAAAGAGGTATAACATCAGTTCAAGTGGAGAGTGTTCTGTTACCACCTTAAGATACACTTGAGTCAGTTATGTGTCCATACTGTTGGTTTATTATACTTTCCCATAAGAGGCTATGCTAATCTGTAAATCAGGGAGTGTCTCTCATTTTTGCAGACAATACAGGAAATACATAATTAACATTCAAGACAGGTTTCTGTATACAGAAGGGTTATATATTATGTTCCATACACTGAGTGACATTCAGTGTCTAGATGAGCTGGAGCATGTGTACTGTCTTCAGAGATGACAAAACTCCAGAATGTCTTGAAGAAATTCAGACCCTTAAAAGACTGTGCTGAAAATAACAGCAATGACTAAATTTTCTGATCACACCCTATACATTAGGCATTAGTCTAAATGCTATACATACTACATACAAACCTGTTCACATCATACAGAGGAAAAAACCATGTCACAGATACTTTAAGATCCTTGCCTCAAGCCAAAATCTAAGATTTGACTCAGCAAATACCTTGTACTCAGGTGGTGTGGTTTATAAACAGTCATATAGATATGTAACAGACAGAGCCTTAAAAATACACTGCAAAAGCACCCTTTGAGAAAATGTGAAACAAGTTCAAGGTTAACCACACTGAATTTCATAAAACATCATTACAGTTGCATGTATACACATAAAAGCACATATTATTCTTACTTTTATAAAAATCAAGTGCTAAAAATACAAAACTTACTTATGAAATTATGTGTTTTATTAAAACCATGGACTTGGCACATCCATGCACTCATGCTCACACATATAAGCAAAGAATTTAACTGAAATGAGAGTAATTGTTGACATATTTTGGATAATCTGATTATCTGATTCATATTTATTCATGTGTATTTCATACCTTTGGGACAATCAAAATATATCAATTGCACTTATTTTAATTTTTTGACATTATATAGTAAGCTAGTAAAGAAACTATACACAATGAAAAGAATATAGAATATTTTAACTCCAATCCCTATAAGATACTTATTCAAACACATAATTAAATTTTATCCACTTGGGGAAGCCGGGATGGCTCAGTGGGTTAGGCGCTCACTTTGCAGCCCCAGGGATCGAGGATCGAATCCTGGCCCCGGTCCGTGCGAATCCATATGCTAAACGGGGGAGTGCCCCCCATGGGTGAGACCCCGGTCCACTTCCTGCCCTGTGCAGCCCTGCGCCCACCTGTGGAATGAAACTATGTGGAAAAACCGATGATGTGCAACTATGGAGACTGTTCTGGGCTCTCCTCCTTCTCTCTGTCTCTGTATCTCTCTCTCTCTCTCTCTGTCAAAAACAATAAAAATAAATCTTTAAAAAAATTTTATCCACTTACATTTAGGTACGTAGACACTAGGCAAAAGCCAAGTAGCTCATTGATTTATTCCACTCATTAAAACAATAATTCAAGATTAAAAAATTAATACTGTTAAACATTAATTTAACAGATTAAGATTAAAAAAAACTATCACATTAGTAAATACCTGAAAATATTATTAATTAAAAATGATGAGAAAAATAAAACTAGAGAAAGACTTGTCATTAAGCAGAAACATTTTGCCAAATATTTTGACCACAGAAAACAGTGGATGCATTTCCCCTGAAATCACAGTAGACAAAAGGGGGCTAGGCAGAGATCCTGCCTAAGCAGAGACCTGTAGAAGATTGAAAAGTAGAAAAAAATAGAATGAATGAGACAGAGTCAAAGAGCTAGAACTGTTAAAATTCACAAATCTATGGATAGAGATTGCCTGATTACCGTATAAAAGGGGGGAAAAAAAAATTCCATACAAACCATACCCTAAAGAGGACCAGGGTAGCTGTTTTCCTTTTTTAATTGTTTTCGACAGACAGAGACAGAGAGAAGGTGGAGGGCCCAGAGCAGTCTCCATAGTTGTACCTCACCAGTTTTCAACATGGTTTTAGGTCCACAAAGGTGGGTGTGGGCTGCACAGGGCGGGAACTGGGCTGGGGGCCTCCAGCATGGAAGGCACATCCCAATTCAGCAAATGGGTCCACATAGGCCAGGGCCAGGATTCATTCCTCAGTCCCTGGGACTGCAAAGTGAGCACTTAACCCGCTGAGCCATTCCAGCTTCCCCATAGTGCACCTATATTCTTGAGACAAAACAGTATATGACATAAACTGCCAAGAGGCAAAAAACATTATAATGATAAAAGCATCCATCCACCAGGCAGTTATAATAATTATAAATATATACACATATAAAATTAGACCTCCCAAAATATGAGATAAACAGTGACAGAAATTCAGGTAGAAAAAGGCATCAGTATAGTAATCGTGTCAAACTTGACTACTTTGGTTTTAGTTATGGAAACACCAACCAAATACAAGATTAATAAGGAAACAGAACACATGAATAACACGACAGATAGATAAAATTTAACAGACATATAGAACATTCCACCCAACACCAGAAGAAAACACATTCTTCTTAAGCACATAGGGAATGTTCTCCATCATAGACCACATATTAGTCACAGAACAAATATAAAAAATATTTACAAATTGTAATCACAGGGGAAGCCGGGGTGGCTCAGTGGGTTGAGTGCTCACTTCGCAGCGCCGGGGATCGGGGATCGAATCCCGGCCCTGGCCTGTGCGGAACCATATGCTGAACTGGGAGCTCCCCCAGTTCAGTTCTCTCTCTATCTCTGTCTCTGTATCTCTCTCTCTCTCTGTCAAAAATAACTAACTAAATAAAAATATATTTAAAAGAATGAAGCTGGAACTTTACCTGCATCAAACATAAAAAATTATGTCGGGAAAGCTGGGATGGCTCAATGGGTTAAGCGCTCACTTTGCAGCCCTGGGGACTGAGGATCGAATCCCGGCCCCAGCCTGAGTGGACCCATATGCTGAACTGGAGTTCAGTTCTCAACGGGATGAGACCCCAGCCCATTTCCTACTCTATGCAGCCCCGTGCCCACCTGTGGAATGAAACCATGTAGAAAACCCAATGATGTGCAACTATGGAGACTGTTCTGGGCCCTCCCCCTTCTCTCTGTCTCTCTCACTCGGTCTGTCAAAAACAATAAAAAATAAATAAATCTTAAAAAAAAAATTATGTCAAAAATACAATCCATAGGGTGAAAATGCTACTGCCAGAGAAATGGATGTGAACAAAACAATCTAAAGAATTTGCAACTATCAGACATTATTTAAAATAGTTGATTTCCTATTTAAAAATACATGATGAAATAAAACAATCTTTTTTCTGTTTATGACTTTATCAACTCCATTCCAAATCACTAAGATTTTGACTATAGGGTAGTAAGCCAGGATGGCTTAGCAGGTTGAGCACTTGCTTTGCAGCACCAGGGACAGAGGATCGAATCCTGGTCCCGACCCATGCGGACCCATATGCTGAACTGAGGTGTGCTTCCCATGCAGGAGGCCCCTAGTTCGATTCTCGCTCCCCGATTCAGCCCCTGGCTTGAGGGGGCGTGCCTCCCAGGTGGAAGGCTTCAAGCTTGATTCCCTGCCCTGCGCAGCCCCTGCACACCTGTGTAAAATGAAACCATGTCAAAAACTGATGATGTACAACTATGGAGCCTGCTCGGGGCCCTCCCCCTTCTCTTGTCGTTCTCTGTCAAAAACAATAAAATAAATCTTAAAAACAAAAAGATTTTGATTCTAGGTGGAGTCAAACAATTCAACACATAGACGATATATTGTAGAACTGCACATGTGGAACCTATGTAATTTTACTAACCAATGTCACCACATTAAGTTTAATTAGTAAAAAGACTGAAGTCAGTGACTTAATAGAATCAATCATAAAGATTTCCACTAATTGGTCCCTTTTCCAGAACTTATCAGGTATCTGTGGATAGGAAGTCTGACAATTAAGTCCACGAACTCATCCTAGAAAAAGTGCTACATGTAACCTCACTGCTGAATATCACTATGTGACCTATTAAGTATTTCCACTGGGAAGCAAAAAACCGATGCCAGCATCTAGTCTATCCTTCAAAGGAATTTTGGAACTTTTTCTGAGATGGCCTTCAGAGGCTCTGTTGTGTTACCCTTTATGTCCTGAATGTCATCAAAATGTCCTCCTTTCAATATTTCATCTACAGGTAAAGAGCCACTAGGGGCTACATCAGGTGAGTTGGGAGAGTGTTCCAATCAAGTTATTTGTTTACTGGCTAAAACTGCCTCAAAGTGCCATGTGAACTGGTGTACTGCCATGATGCAAGAGCCATTAGTTGTTGGTGAGAGGTTTAGATGGGCTTCATCTAACTTTTTCACGCAGCCTTTTCAGCACTTCCAAATAGTCAACTTGGTTGACTATTTGTCCACTTGGTACAAATTCATAATGAATAATCCCTCCGGTATCAAAAAATATTAGCAACATTGTTTTGACCTTTGATTTGGACTGATGGAATTATATATTTTAAAGATTTATTTTTATTGTTTTTGAGAGAGAGAGAGAGAGAGAGAAGGGAGAGGGCAGAGAGCAGCCTCCATAGTTGCATGTCACCAGTTATTGATATGGTTTCATTCCACACAGGTGGGTGGGGACTGCACAGGGCAGGAACCAGGCCAAGGGCCTCCTATATGGGAAGTTTGCCCTGGTGAGAACCAAACTGGGGGCCACACCACAGTTCAGCATATGGGTCTGCCAGGGCTGGGATTTGATCCTCAGACCCGGGGCTGCAAAGAGAGTGCTTAATCCACTAAGTCATCCCAGCTTTCCCTGATGGAATTTTATTATTAAAAGATTTATTTTAGCATTCTTAACAAAAGGGACCATTGCACATATGAAACTTTCTTATAAATAAAGTTCATGGTAAGCACTCAAAAAGAACTTAGAACTGGGAAAGCTGGAATGGCTCAGCGAGTTAAGCCCTCACTTTGAAGACCCGGGGATCAAGGATCGAATCCCGGCCCAGGCCCATGCGGACCCATTTGCTGAACTGGAGTGTGCCCCGAGTTCAGTTCTTGCCAGGGCCTAAGCTGGAGGCTCCCAGCCTAGTTCCTGCCCTGTGCAGCCCCGTGCCCACCTGTGGAGTGAAACTATATGGAAAACTAATGCTGTCAACTATGGAGACTGCTCTGGGCCCTCCCCCTTCTCTCTGTCTCTGTCAAAATCAATAAAATAAATCTTTATAAAAAAGAAAAAAGAGAGAACTTAGAACTGGAACATGTAACAAAAAAGAAAGAGAAAATAATCATAAATACTATCAAACTAAAGTAATAGGGGGAAGCAGGGATGGCTCAGTGGGTTAAGCGCTCACTTTGCAGCCCCAGGGACCAAGGATCAAATCCTGGACCCAGCCCATGCGGACCGATATGCTGAACTGGGGAGTGCCCCCAGTTTGGTTCTCACTGGGGTGAGACCCTGGCCCAGTTCCTGCCCTGTGCCCACCTGTGGAATGAAACTATGTGGAAAAACAGATGATGTGCAACTATGGAGACTGTTCTAGGCCCTCCCCCTTCTGTCTCTGTCTCTCTCTCTCTCTTAAATAAAAATCTTTAAGAAACCTTCATGCTTTCCAGTAATTTAAAAATAAAATAAAATAAAGTAATTGACTGAAATAAAAAAACCAAAGAAGCAATTGAAATAAAGAGCTACCAGAAGACAGAAGATAAAATGGCTATAAGAAATCCTTATATATGAATCATCACCGTAAATGTAAATGAACTGAACTCGCAAATAAAAAGACAGAGTGGCATTCTGGATTAAAAAACAAAATCCAACATTATGCTGCCTCCAAGAGACACACATCAGCCACAAGGACAAACACAGACTCAAAACAAAAGGGTGGAAAACAATTCTACAAGCAAATGGCATCCAGGGAAAAGCAGGTGTAGCCATACTTATAAATGACGAAAACAGACTTCAGGATCAAAAAGATAATAAGAGACAGAGATAGGTATTTTATAAGGCTAAAGGGGACAATACAACAAGACAGGGCCCTTATTAATATATATGTCCCTAACCAAGAAGTACCAAAATTTACAAAGCAAATAACAGATCTAAAAGGAGAAACTGACAAAAACAATTATAGCAGGGGACCTAAACACTCCTTTGACAAGTCATAGACAGAGCATCCAAACAAAAAATAAACAAGGAAATATCAGATTTAAATGATACATTACAGAAATTGGACGTAGTTGACAATTACAGGATAACTCATCCTACAATACGTCTATACATTCTTACATTCTTTTCTAGTGCACATGAAACATTCTCAAGGATAGACCACATGCTGGGATACAAAGCTAGCCTCAGCAAATTTAAGAAGATCAAAACCATACCAGGTATATTCTTTGACCACAAAGCTTTGAGATTGGAGAAACCACATATACATGGAGATTGAACAACATTTTATTAAGAACTGACTGAATCAAAGAAAAAATAAGAGATTAAAAAAAACATAGAAACAAATGATAATGAAGACACAACATACCAAAATTACTGGGATGCAGCAAAAGCAGCAATAAGAGGGAAATTGATATCACTACATGCCTATCTCAAGAAACAAATTTTAAAAATCACAGGTAAACAACCTAATATCACATCTTTTTTTTTTTTTTTTAATTGTTTTGACAGAGAGAGAGAGAGAGAGAGACAAGACAGAGAGAGAGAGAACTGAACTGGGGGAACTCCCCAGCTCAGCACATGGGTCCACACTGGCCGGGGCCGGGACTCGATCCCTGGTCCCCGGCATTGCAAAGTGAGCGCTTATCCCACTGAGCCATCCCAGCTTCCCCAAATATCACATCTTAAAGACATAAAGAAGAACAAAAAAACACCCAAAGTCAACAAAAGGAAGAAAATATTAAAAATTAGAACAGAACTAAATGAAATAGAGAAGAGAAAAATAATAGAAAAAATTAATGCAACAAAGAGCTGGTTCTTTGAAAAAATTAATAAAATTGCCAACCTCCTGGCTAGACTCACCAAGGGAAAAAGAGAAAACACACAAATCATCCAAATTAGAAATGAAAGAAGAATATTATAACTGATATCACAGAAATACAAGGATTATACAAGAATACTATGAAGGGCTATATGCCACCAAATTTTGTAACCTAGAAAACATGGACAAAGCAGACTGAATCAAGAAGAACTGGATCACCTAAACACAACAATCAACAGTAAAGAAATTGAAACAATCACCCAAAACCTTCCCAAATGCAAGAGTCCAGGACCAGATGGTCTCACCAACGAGTTTTACCAGGCATTCAAAGAGGAACTAACACCTATCCTCCCCAAACTTTTCCAAAAAATTGAAGAAGAGGCAATAATTCTCAACTCATTCTATGAGGCCAACATTACCCTAATACCAAAGCCTGGCTAGGACATCACACACAAAAAACAACAACAACAAAAAACTATAGACCAGTATCTCTGATGAATACTGATGCAAAAACTCTAAACAAAATATCAGCAAATAACGGTAGAATACAACAATGCATTTAAAGATATACATCACGATCAAGTGGGATTCATCCTGGGGGCACACGGATGGTTCAACATAACGCAAATCGATCAATGTGATACAACAAATAAACAAAAGATAAAAACCATGATTATATCAATTCATGCAGAAAAAACATTTAACAAGATACAACATCCATTTATGATCAAAACACTTAATAAAACAGGTATAGAAAGAAAGTACTTCAACATAATAAAGGCCATAATAACAAACCCTCAGCGAATGTCATATTGAGTGGGGAAAAACTGAATTCGTTTCTTCTAAAATTAGGAATGAGACAGGGATGTCCCCTGTCACCACTGCTATTCAACATAGTGCTGGAAGTTTTAGCCAGAGCGATCAGACAGGAGAAAGAAATAAAAGGCATCCAAACTGGGAGTGAAGAAGGGAAACTGTAACCTTTTGCAGATGACATGATCCTTTATATAGAAAACCCTAAAGGCTCCACCAGAAAACTTAGAAATAATAAACAAACACAGTGAAGTTGCAGGATACAAAATCAATGTACAAAAATCCATAGCATTTTCATACACAAACAACGAAACTTCAGAAAATGAAATGAGAAAAACAATACTTTTTGTGATCACAAGTAAAAGAATAAAATATTTAGGAGTAAACTTAATAAAGACCATGAAGGACTTGTACACAAAAAATTATAAGACATTATTAAAAGAAATTGAAGATACAAAGAAATACAAAGATATTCCATGTTCATGTATTAGAAGATTCAACAAGTTAAAATGGCCATATTATCCAAAGTAATATACAGATTTAATGTAATTACCATCAAATCCCCCATTCTTTTGAGAAATTGATTAAAAAATCATCAGATTCATGTGGAATCACAAAAGATTACGAATCACCGAAGCAATCCTATGAAATAAGAGTAAGGTTGGAAGCATCACGCTCCTGACTTCAGTCTATACTACAAAGCATTAATAATCAAAACAGCTTGGTATTGGCAGAAAAATAGACATACAGACCAATGGGACAGAATACAAAACCCAAAAATAAACCCACAAACATATAGACAGAAAATTTTTGACAAAGGAGCAAAAATATACAAAGGAGAAAAGAAAGTCTCTTTAGTAAGTAGTGCTGAGAAAATTACTAGAAAACCACATGCAAAAGAATGAATCTGGATTGTGAACTGTCACCATATACCAAAATTAACTCAAAGTGAATGAAAGACTTCCATATAAGCGCCAAAACAATAAACTCCATAGAAGCATTGGCACTAAACTTATAGACCTTGGGTTCAGAGATGACTTTATGAACTTGACCCCAAAGGAAGGGAAGTAAAAGCAAAAATAAATGAATAGGACTATTAAACTAAATGAAAAAGCTTCTGCCCAGCAAAAGAAACAGTCAACAAACTAAAAAACAAAACAAAACAAACTAACCAAATGGAAGAAAATATTTGCAAACAATGCCTCTGATAAGGGGCTAATATCTAAAATATATAAAGAACTCAGACAATTCAACAACAAAACAAATTATCTAATTAAAAATAGACAGAAGGCTTGAACAGACACTTCTCCCATGAAGACACACAAATGGCCAACCGATGCATGGAAAAATGATCAACATCACTAGCACAATGAGATACCACCTCACAGAATGGCTTTGATCAGCAAGACAAGAAAACAAGTGCTAGAGAGGCTGTGGAGAAAAAGGAACCCTCACATACTGCTGGTAGGAATGTAAACTGGTACAACCAATATGGAAGGCAATATGGAGATTCCTCAAAAAATTAGGAATGGAATTACCATACGACCCAGCAATCTGTCTTCTAGGATCTAGCCAAAAAACTTGAAAAACTCACTCTGCAAAGATGTACGTACCCCAACGTTCATCAAAGCACAGTTCATGGTGCCCAAGTTATGGAAACAACCAAAGTGTCCTCTGATAGATGTCTGGATAAAGAAGTTGTAGTACATTTACATAATGGAATACTACTCATGGATAAGAAAAGATAAAATTACAGCCATTTGTGACAACATGGATGCATGATGGAAACTATCATATTAAGCAAAATAAGTCAGACTGAAAAAATCAAGAAACATGTGACTTCACTTACAGATGGAATATAAAACTGAAAGTAACAAAGAAATAAAAACTCAGGGAGGGGATGCCAGGATGGCTCAGTGGGTTAAGCACTCACTTTGCAGAGCGGGGACCGAGGATCGAATCCCAGCCCCGGCCTGTGCAGAACCATATGCTGAACTGGGGATTCCCCCCCAGTTCAGTTCTCTCTCTGTCTCTGTATCTCTCTCTCTCTCTGTCAAAAAATTAATAAAGTAAAATAAATAAAACTTAGTTTAAAAAATAATAATAAATAAATAACACCGCAAAAAAAAAAAAAAAAACTCAGGGAAGCCAGGATGGCTCATTGGGTTGCAGCCCCTGGCGACTGAGGATCAAATCCCCACCCTGGTTGGTGCAGACCCATATGCTGAACTGGGGTGTACTTCCCATGCAGGAGGCCCCCAGCCCAGTTCCCACCCTGTGTGGCCTTAGCCCACCTGTGTAGAACCAAACCATGTCAAAAACTGATGACAACTATGGAGACTGCTCTGGGCCCACCCACTTCTCTGTCAAAAACAATAAAATAGGAGAGGATCCAAGATGGCGGCATGAGAGGAGAACGCCGATAACTGCCTGGGAAGGGCCTTGTGAACAGAGGGGAATCCACAGGGGAAACCCTGAGAAGAAACCTCAACTAAGAGAACCACACAACGTGGAACAACACACAAAGGTTAGAGAAAAAAGGGGAGAGTGAGAGAGGAAAAGGGAAGCAGCGGTTCGGGGGCAGAGACTCGGAGCGCGGCCCGGGGCTGGCAAAAACAAAGGGGGATTAGGGTACTACGGTCAAAGTGGAGCTGGATCGAGGGCGGGCTGGAAGCCGAGACCTAGGGAGCATGGAATCCCCACAAGACTGTGGACAATTTAACATCCAAACTCAAGGGACAGCATACAGTGCCCTAATCAGATCATAGAGCCTAAAGTGGAACAGGGACTGTGGAGCAGGGCGGCTGCACTTCCCGGCGGATGGGGTGAGAGCAGGGCACCAGCCCACAACAGCTCAGAACCCCTGATTTACGGAGGAGATTGACTGTGAGGGAGCGCCTTCTGAGGACAGGGCTCTTGGAGTGAGGGCTGGGGTTTGAGTGGGCATAGCTGCATTGGACGTGCTTGGAGTGAATCCAGTGGTCTCAACAGAGCCGGGAGCGTAGAGCGGCTGCCGCCCGAGCTACGGCCTGTGCGCACAGGGCTTTCGGCGCCCCACCCACCAGGCCTCCGCAGAGCCACTGCCAGCGTGCAACTGGGCTTTTGGTGCCCCGCCCACCGGGCCGCAGCGACACCACTGCTTGCTTGCCAGCGCGCAGTTGGGCTTTTGGTGCCCCGCTCACCAGGCGGCTGCAGCGCCTCTGCCTGCACGGAAGTGCGCGGCTGGGCTTTCAGCGCCCCACCCACTGGGCCGCTGCACATCACTGCGTGTGCGCACCTGGGCTTTTGGCGCCCCGCCCACCGGGCCGCCCCGCAGTGCCGCTGCCTGCTCGCCAGCGCGCTACAGGGCTTTTGGCACCCTGCTCGCCAGGCCACCGCAGCACCGTTGCCTGTGCGCGGGACCGGCTTTCGGGGCCCTGCCCACGGGCCACTGCAGCACTACTGCCCGCTCGTGAGCGCATAGCTGGGCTTCTGAGGCCCGCCCACCAGGCCTCTGGGGCGTTGCGGACCATGCGCGCAACTGGGCTGCCGGCCGGGTCTCCGTGGTGTCATTGCCTGTACCCGGGACTGTGCAGTCAACCGGGGCCTCTGCCAAGCCCCACCCCATCCAAGTGCTGCCCTGCGGGCGTGCCTTACAGATACGATTGAAGGAGGGGCAGCCAGGAGGAGGAAAGACCAGAGCTCCTGCGCCCCGAGCCCACTGAACCACCAGCCCCCCTGCTGAAAGAGGAATCTGCTATTGTGTCTCAGGCCCGCCCTAGCTCCTACTCACATGCCCCCACCCCTGGCCACACCTTTACTACCCTGCTATCTAACAGCTAAGACAGCAACCTGAAGTGCCCCAGGACACAGAAGCTGTCTGCTTCCCCCAACCCTCTCCCAAAATCTCCTTCTC
>PVKE010047168.1:0-12013 GCA_004027555.1 Craseonycteris thonglongyai | reverse complement strand
CTTCAGTGCATAGTTATTTCTATTTCACTTTTTGACAGATAGAGAGAGAGACAGAGACAGAGACAGTTAGAGAACCAAACTGTGGGAACTCCCCAGTTCAGCACGTGGGTCCTGCCTGGGCCGGAGCCGGGATTCGATCCTCGGTCCTCATGGCCTCAAAGCGAGCGCTCAACCCGCTGAGCCGTCCCGGCTTTCCCCGACAATTCTATAATAGATTTACACACTATCTACTATTATTACTCATCATAAAATAATGTCATTTTTGCCCTTAAACAAAATTGAGAATGTCTGTCCATCACACTTCTCTCCCTTGGAAATAATAGTTTCTTTGACCCTTGTTCTCTCTTGTAGTTCAAATGCAGCTTTGTTTACCAAAATCACATTTGGGAAGGCATCCATCTGTAACAAGCAGTCAGGCCTTTAGGTAATGTTTGCTATTTCAAAAGGTTTTACTTGTCAAATTTTAGAAACTTCTCTGATACTGAAACTCCCTATCATTGTGTGTAGTTTCATTGATTCCGATGAATTTTTCTATTAACCAAGTAACCACTATTGCTTGCAATAAGTGAGAGATATATTTTAATTTTCAATGTATACGATAAAATATGTCATGAGAAATTAAGGCAAGGTGGTTTCAAGTGTTTCCTCAAAGCAATGAGAATTGGTGGAAGCAAACATTCCTAAAACATCATAAATACTTGGGAAGTTTTTTTTTTCCTCTGAGAAACTTCTTTCTACCTATGCATAATTGGCTTCTGTCCATTAACCAGAAGGAGCTCAATAAAATTACTAATGAAAAATTATTAAATACAAGTAATATCTACTGTATTACCTAGCTTCATCTTCACCTAGTCAATTATATACCATACAACTACTTTTAAAAATCTTAGTGTATAAAAATCGAGCCAAAGATGAAGTATTCATCTGTCCCCCCAACAAAAAAAATACTTGTTTTTTTCCTGAATTGCTTATCTCAGTGAATCCACCCTTTATTTCTTCTCACCCAAGCTAGAAAACTCAGAATTGTATAGATCTAATGTATTTCTCATAACCATCTTCACCTTTCCATCTCATTGCCATGAACTTAGTGCGGGTCTCATATTTAGTTTTATAATGTTAAAATAATTAATGGTGTCCTGTTATGAACAGAGTTATGTATCTCCAAAATTCATATGTTGAAACCATAACCCCCAGTACCTTAGAATGTGACAGCATGTGGAGATATTTATTTTAAAGAGGTAATTAAGTTAAAATGAGGAAAGGCCATGTGAAGACACAAAGTATAGGCAGTCACCTGCAAGATAAAGTCATCAAAGAAAGAGGCCTCAGGAAAAAAAAAAAAAAGAAGACCTACCAATACCTTGATCTTGGACTTCTAGCCTCCAGAAATGTGAAAAATAAATTTTGGCCATTTAAGCCACTCAGTTTTGAGGTTGCAGCTGAGGCATGTATGCAATCACATCCTCTGTCCACACCCGTGATCAGCTTATGTATACCCTGAGCTTGCTACACCAAAAACTCCAGTGTGGACTTGTGAACCTCTGATACCCTTCTCAAGGTATCAGCTCTTGTACCCTACACTCACTATACTGATGGATCTTTGGGGATGTTATGTGGTGCCATGACTTCCCAGTTTGGCCTGCATTTTACTTCCTGCTGGAAATACCCCCTCAATAGTATTTACCTTTCAGATATCTATTTCTATTTCTAAATCCAACTCATACTATATTCCAAAATTAACTCAAAATGGATCAAAGACTTTCACATAAGAACATTAGTTTGCTAGCTTCGGTGAGAAGACATAAAGGGTGGATTCACTGAGATAAGCAATGCATAAGAGAACGACGGTCAAAGAAACTACTATTTCCAAGGGAGAGAAGTGTAATGGACATACGGTCTCAATTTTGTTTAAGGGCAAAAATGACAATATTTTATGATGTGTAATAATAGTAGATAGTGTGTAAATCTATTATAGAATCTATTATAGAATTAATAAACTGCATAAAAGATAACATCAGTACTAAGCTTATAAACCTTGCATTCAGAGAGGACTTTGTGAACTTGACCTCAAAGGCAAGGGAAGTAAAAGCAAAAATAAATAAATGAGACTATATCAAATGGAAAAACTCCTGCACAGCAAAGGACACCATCAACAAAGGAAAGAGGCAATCAACAGAATGGGAGAAAATATTTGCAAGCAATGCCTCTGATAAGGGGCTAATATCATGACAATTTTTAAGAAAAACTTTAAATTTCCCCAATATGGAAACCACTCTCATATGTTTGCCTCATTGTACTTCATTTACTTCAATACCAATAACACTTCACTATACTTTGTTTCTATAGGACTGCCTATACTGCTAGATAGTGAGCTCCTTAACACCATGGGTCATGTTTTATTCACCTCTATATTCTCTTGAGTTCATTTAAAGAATTTAAAATAAATAAAATAAATGAAGAATGCATGAGTAAATAAATAACTTTAGTTTAAGTGAGTACTAAAAGTAGTTCTGGTAAATATCTATAGAACAATTTTGGCTCCAAATCAGGATGGTCTTCACACTGTGAAGTACTAGAAGGGCTATATTCATGAGTGGGTTTAGTCCATTGCTTTGATAAAGCAAACATTAGAATTAAAAATGCCATCACTTGGGCCAGATAAAATTAGACATACTTTCGTTCTTTGATCAGAATAAAATGGAAATTTTAAGACATCAAGAGAAAGTGACTAACGAAAGTGGTTTTTATTATCCCTTCAGTACAGCTTTTCACAAAAGAGAATCACTTCTAACTTCCAAGCAAACCAACAAACCCAGGCTGACTTAATTTACTTGACATTGGGTGTGAACAATGAAGAGGCTATTTTTAAGATGAGCTTGCAAGACATAACAGGGTTTTGCTGCTTCAAAGTGGAGAAAAGATTTTAAATCTTATTATTACTTCCCCTGGGGCATGAACTATAACATTCTGACACAATATTATTTCCTCATTTGGAGCTCTGGGGGAAAAAAAATTCTTTCTAAAATGGAATTTTCACAGAAATTTTATAAACATGCCATGTTCATTTCTCTTGTTTCATTATGTATAATTTATCGTCTTGGAAAGTGGCCCACACATCATCTTAGTGGACTTGCTTAATACTCTGCATGTTATTTTCATATTCTTAAGAAAAATAAAAATTGATATTGAGACATGGTGAATTTAAAAGCCCTCCTGGGCAAACAAATCCTCTGATTTTCTCAAGTCTCACCTCCTATATACACACTGAAGGCAGCTCTAAAAGGTAATGAGGATTGTGAGTTGACATAAAACTGTTCCCATGGTCCTCACTCCAATCTTTCTGTCTGTCACTCAAGCAGTACTAACAGCTTTGTAGAGGCACTGCACTCTGAGGGAAGGCAGATACCATCCCAGATCAAGTCAGTTAAATAACTAAACATAGTTCTTAAAACCATAGCAGATAACATCTGAAGGATACATGTTTTAGATTGGCAAAAGTTGAGCTTTACTGAGAGAAAAGGAATCATGGCTTCGTAGAATTTCCAAAGATGATTTTAAATATCAATAACCAAGCCTAGAAAACTGAACAGTGAGTTCATGTTAAAAACCATAGAGCTGAGAATGATGCATCTTGAGTGAAGAAATTTGCCTTCCCCACCCGAAGAGGAAATAAGTGTTCAATCAGCAGGCAGGAAAGAACACTGATGAAGACTGGGATGAAGAGGTTGGTGCTTGTGTTAAGAGCTCCCTGCCAGAGATGCTGGAATGGCTCAGCAGGTTGAGCATTAGTTTGCAGCTTCAGGGTCTGAGGATTGTATCTTGGGCCCCAGCCCATGCTGCCCCTGGTTCAGCACCCGACACTGGGCATGCTTCCCATGTAGGAGGCCCCTGTGCTTCTCAGAGTTCACCAGTGATAACTTCATGCTTCTGAGAAAATCCATGAGATGTGCACAGGGAGATATTTGGTAATGATGGAGGGAAGTACTCCAACAGATTAGTTTGAAAAGAAGCTCCAATAAGTCCTTTATACCCCAGAGAGCACACACTAGCAAGTAAGAATCCTCAAACTTCCAAAGACCTGAGGATCACACAGTAGAAACTGCCTGAGTTTGAACTCAAGATGCAGAGCTTGTGGGCCTCATATCTGTGGGCTATGGCAGGAACCCTGGTCAGAGCCCAGGCAGATCAAGCCACATGTCTTGGAAGCAATCAGGTCAAGGCACCCCAAGAGGTAACCAGACACTGTTTCTTCATTGCTCCCTGGGAAAACTGATTATGTCTTGGGAAAAGGAAAACTGAAATAGAAGGGCAAAATTTTAATTTAACTGACGATTTATGTAAAAGAGACAGGGTTTTAAATAAAAACTACTTGAATTTCCTTGAAAGGGACAGTTTTTCAACAGTGCACATGTTGACTTGAGAGTAAATACAGAAAAGTAAAGAAAATTGCCTTTTGCACATCTGTAAAATTAAATCAACTATAATACAAAAATCTGTATACATATTGGCAGTGAAAGGGACCTTTAATAGGCTAAAGTAATTTTCACCAGACATGTCATAATAAATGGTCCTCTAGTATGAATGTAGCTTCCATAAAGGCCAATGTAAAGAAGCCTAACAAGCAGCCATCATGTTCCTTTCCTCCAGGATCTGACTTCCTTGAATCAACGTAGACCTCAGTTTTGCTTCTACTGTCCTGCTACTCATAAATCCATCTATTATTAGGGTGAAAATAATCTGGGAACCTGACCAAGAGCCATCATTGCACCCAGTGCTCTGAACTCAAACAAACAAAAAAACAGCAAGAACTTTGAAAATTTCTAGCAGCTACCCACCCAAACCAAGTGTGGTGAGGATGTGAAGCAACTGAAATCTTCACTTACTTACTGGAAGGAGTATAAAGAGCAATCACTCTAGAGATGTTTGGCAATGTTTATCATCTATAACCTATAACCCAGTAAGTCCACTCATAGGCATATACTCAACAGAAACTGTATCTATGTTTCTTCAAAAGATTCATACAAGAAGATTCAAAGCATATTCAAAGCATGTGGGAACCAAAAAAAAACCAAACAAAAAACCAACAAACCAGCCTAAATAGCCATCAAGACTAGATAAATTTACATAGGTTCCAGGTGTGCAATTCTTTCCATGTAATTTTTACTAACCAATGTAACCCTAATAAGTTTACCAATAAATATAGATAAATAAATAAATACCCATGGGTCCGTAGTGATGCAAATAAATGATTGAATAAATGAAAGAAAAAAAAAAGAATAGATAAACTTTATAATCACATAGTAGAAAAATATTATAATCTGCATAGTGGAATAACTATGCAGATGAATAACTTAAAATGAAATAGATGATTGTGGGTGAATCCTGTAGTGTTGAGCACAGCATTCAGAAAGTACACAAAAGGCAAAACAAATCTATAAGACAGAAGAGGGATTACCCTTGGTGGGGAGTAGAGTCTAGGAGAAGGCATGAGAGAGGCTTCTGAATCATTGCTTGATCTTACGGCTTTACACAGGTAGGTGTTCAAATTGTGAAAATTCAGTGGGTTGTATATTTATGTTATGCATACTTTTCTGTTTATATTTTTAAAAGCTTTACACTGCATAGTGCATTTCACTTTTATATTAATATCTATTATATTCCAGAAAAATGTTTATAAAAATTAGCAGTTAAAGAAAAACAAATATAAATTAGTGGAGGATCCCAGATCGATTTCCATCTTTTATTAATGCAGAAATCAACTTTGCTTTTCCTAAGACAGCTTCCTACTACAACTGTCAACGTTCTCCACAGCCAGCCACATAAATATACAAAGATTCTTAGAAGCAGAAACAGGTAGGAAATGTCAGAATACTCATATTGCACTTTATACTGTCCTCTTTTACTGACTAAAAGAAAAATGCTGAGAACTCCAAACTTAAATTACTCTTTCCCATCTTAAGTGCTCTAAAATCACAACCTTAAAAAGCATCATTTCAGAGGGAGGCAGGTATATCAGTAGGTGCTATTTCTAATTCCTCATGGCAACTGTCTGCATAGAATGCTGAGGGATAAAAGCAGTGATGAGAGCATTCTTCCTACAATTTCATATTCATGGAATTTGTTGTTACTTAACTTTTCACAAATCATTAGGCTGAAGTACCTCTCCATTTTTCCCCCAAATAGTGTCATTTGACCTGGTATCCAGCTTAATACAGCCTCTGCTTTTGAATAGATTTCCTCACAAGTGGCAATCTCTAATAGGGTCATGTCGAGAGGCAACCCTACTGCATGCTACCTATTGCACATTAACGTGATGAGGGTAATTTCAACTGGCATTCAATCAAAGACTCTGAAAGTTTTATTAGTGAGGTTGGGGGCTTTCTCATGTTCAGATGAGGCTCACTGCAGCTTGACTTTGACATTTTCAACTATGATTTAAAAGGATGGGATTTTTAAAAACTGTGCACGTACTAAGTGGTCCACATTGCCTTACACATCAAATTCTCAATTGTGTTTTTTGAGGGTTGAATGCAAATTCCTTTTTTCTTTCAAATAACTACAATGGGCCAGTAGCCATATAATCATCAATATGAAGGATCTTTAAATACGTGAGATAAACTACATGTTAAACCATAAAAATAAAAATTTGTATTTTGGTGGGGGGAAAAACACTACTCTTGGATTGCTGTTAAAAATATGTACCCGTATTTTGTTTTTGAATACTTCCCGTTTTGTTTTTTTTTTAGAACTGCTTGTGCAAGAAATGAGTCCCAGAAAGAATTTTGGGTGTTCAAATGGAATTGCTTAACTTTCTTAATTGTTTCCTGTTAAACAGATTCTAGGTAGAGTCCTGGCTTAATAGGAAAATATGCTGAAATAAGCCATAGTACTTTTGGTTGGGACGGGGCTTGGATGGGGGAGAGGGCGTACAGGGGACGGGGGGGGGGGGGTAGTACATAGCATATAGTTGCCTTCTCTGAGTATTAAAAAAGTTTAATCTAGACAAGTTATAACTCCTTAAGGAATTCATGACTATAAATAATCTAAACAAAAACAAAAAATATATAAATTTGGGATTCAGTCATTATTCTCAAGTGAAGCATTTTAATGAGCAGGTCCCTCTGAGAAAGGTCATTTATTCTGACCTAAAGGGAGTAAGATTGTTTATGGTAATGGTTTTTGTTTCTTTGTATCTTTACCACTCCAGTGACCCAACACTAAATCATGCTAAGAATTTCAACTAGAACTTAGACAATGTTCCAGATTTCTAATTGTCTTGCTTCTACCATAAAGTTCTTTAGAGAAAGAAAGACAAAAGGATGAAGGCATTATTACTTAGTACTATTTTAATATCCTCTGTGTTCCTACTATAACTTTTATGGTACCTGGATATTCTGCCTATCTTGGACTTTCCCTTCCTGTAAAAAATCCATGTATAGCCAAAATATAGCTCATCTGAACTGTATTTTTCAAATATCTATACTTACTTATTTGTCTAGTTGTTTTTATTATAAAAAATTATTATAAAATTGTTAAAATTTGAATGGGGAAAGGAGGAGATTCTTTTTTACTATTTTCAACAAACAAAAACTTACTAGCACTTTGGTAGCTGCTTTTTCATCTTTTTTTCACACACACAACACAAACACACACACACAATCCCATAGTAACTGTATACATTATGAAATATTTTATCTAATCAGAAATATATTTGAGGGTATTTCTAGAGTATGCAACAATGTAGAACAGTGGTATTCAACCTTTTGGCTTCCCTGGGCCACACTGAAAGAATAACTATCTTGGGCTACACAAAATACACTAACAATAGCTGAAGAGCTAAAAAAAAAAAAAAAAAAGTCACAAAAAATAAAATCTCATAATGTTTTCAGAATTTGTGTTGGACCTCATTCAAAGCTGTCCTGGGCTACAGGTTGGACATGCCTGATGTATAATAGAAGCTCAACATTAAAATCTCATCAATGGTCTCTAAATGTTTTAGACATGGTGTTATAATATAGTGGAACCCTTGACTTGGTACAAACCAACTCCATGGAATATTCCTGTCAGTTGAAATTCAGGAAGAAGGTGCAAGTGCTAAAAAGCAAGGTGAAGTCAGTGCTTGATATCTCTTCCTTCTGTTTATCCTTACCACATACTGGATCATGAATATTCACTTTCCCTTCCCAAGTGATTTATTCGTTCCTGAATTCTGAGTATATACTCTTTTGGAATGCCTTCTTTGCTGACACTGACTTTCTCCCTCTTCCTGGCCTAATTTTGTCCCACAAAGCCCAGAATTACACAAAAATAAAAGACAGTGAACACACAAGATGAGGGGATAAAGAAAAAAAAGATAGGGAGAAATTATCAATAATGAGTGATTCCAAACTAGAATTTTTCAAGTCCTCGGAAAATCTTTCTGTATGTTCAAGAATAAAATTATATTCATTTATTTAAGTAGGTCTTGTATTAATGAGAAGGGAGTATATATCCTTAAGAAATTGGACTGAGCTAGCAGCTCATTTTCTAGCTCATGTTTCTTTAATTGAAAATTATTATTAGAATCACTTGATTTACTTTTACTGCTAACCAACATCATGAAAAAGCTCATATTTGAATAGTTAATAGAAATAATTAGAAAACAATGTCAGATTTTTAAAAAATTGCTTGCATCCTATGAAGCAAGTAGTGATGTAAAATATTGGACTCAATCATTGCTGTTTGTTTAATAGACCATGCCTTTATTTTTTCTATTTTGTTTTGTTTTGTTTATGCAGAACTTTTTGACTTCCAGAGAGAAGAGACTTTCACAAATGTTATTAAAAATGCTTTGTGACAAAAGGTTATTTGGAGCTGCCAAACCAAAATCTTGGCTTGGAGAATCAGTTAAGTATGCCTTAAAAATCTGTAAATATTGCCATCATACTACTCAGTACAATAGTCCGTGGATGAAAATCATTTAAAAAGATGGATTTTAAAATAATTAAGTCTAGTTGTATAATAGAAATAAAGAAAATGTTCTCAGTGTCAAAATATTAGTTTGTCCAAATGACATATTTCATGAGTTAAATAACTTAAGTCCAAACTTTAATTTTAACATAATCCATACGCTCAGGATGTTGTTTCTTCAGTACAAAGGGATACCAAGTCCTGAGAAATGCAGGATCTAGTGCTTGGCTAAAACAGTGGCTTTGTAATAAACATAGCATATGATTTTCACAATATCATGTAAAAGGAAAGATTATGATGCTTCTTCTGGGGGAGTCCATCAGCCATTAATCCCTAGGCATGTGTGTTCCCTTCCCTTGTAAGCACCTGTAGTGATGTTGAAGCATATTGCATAGCAAAGTTCACAATACACTGTTGCTCAGGTTACTTTTTCAAAACAAAAATACATATGTATAAATATCCATTATTACTTTCACATGATTTTCATGTGTTTGCTTCAGTGAACAGACTACTGAAAGCTCAAAGTACCTTGAAATTTCTTTACATATGCTTTTGTAAAACCATGAATTAAATATCATGACAGACATGAAATCTTGAGATCAACTGATTATTTCCAGATCTCATAGCAAAACAATGACTGAGTTTACCTCAAATTTCAGTTTTCTTCTGCTAATACTTGAGCCACCAGTAGGGGACTGCAATCTCAATTTATTTTATTTAAGCGATGCATTGCATTTCTCCTACATCCTGACTGGTGATTCTCCACCATCCTTAGCCCATTCCCATGACTATAATAAAAGTGAACTGACAGTATTATTTTCCATTGTGCACCAAAAATGTTCTCATATTTGGTCTCACTGAATCTTCAAAACAAATCTGTGAGGTAAAAACTATAACATGATCCCCATCTTATAAGTGAACTCATTGAAGCTAAAGTGTAACACAATTTAAGATGACAAAAATTACTGGGCAAGAATTTAAATATTGACTTCTCTAATTCCAAAACCCATGCCTCTTTCCCAGGCTATAAAAAAAGACTTAATATCTTCCCTTTTCCAAAGCAGTGTTTATAACACTTTTAGAATTACTCGTGGTGGATATCATACCACATGGAAATCTCCTAGCAAAGGTCAGTTCAGATTTGCTTTCATGGCCTTAAGCATAGGACACATCAGTTCCCATTAGGAAGACAAGATCTCTGTACTCATAGGTTGGTGTTTGTGATTTCCGCTTCTAAATATTCTGAACAATTAATAAAAGGATGAAATTATATCTTAATGTATCATATCATCTGTTATGTGATATACTTTGCTGGTTGACTATCCACCATCAATTTCTCCTTCCTAACAGAACCCCAGTTTTGTTCAGTTATCCATATCTCCTTTGCATTGCCTCAGAAGGAAAAGTGAACTCACCCCATTCAAGGAATGGTTATAAATGGTCGAAAAGTTATTTTACCCTTTGCTAATGATTTGTTAAGGAATGTTCATGAAACACAAGTAGTACCATTGAGACTTCTCTGTTAAAAAAGTATTATATATCCACTTTATGAGCAAAGGCAGGAAAATAAGAAAAACACAAATGGTCCCCCTGTTGCATACTTCATTAGGACATTGTTGGAAAACATTGGAGGGACTCAAGATTTTTATCTAAATATAACTAAAAGAGATGGTCAAGAAATTCATGGAATGGGTGTTATTAGGAGGAAGTACAAATACATACAATTTGATTGTGTGACTTGTAATTAGCATACATGCCTAATTTTAGCCTACTTGCATCTGTGTTCTTTCAGTTATTGCCAAAAAAGCAAGTGAAACATAAAGAAAACCCCAAGTATAAATAAAATTGAACTTTGTGCTGTCATTAAATTTCTCACAAAACAAGAAAAAGCACCTCAAATCATTTTGGAAGAGATGTTAGTTGTTTATGGAGACTGGTACTTTGGGAAAATCCGTGCTTTACAAGTGGCATAGCATTTTCAAGCAAGGCAGAGAGTGGATTGAAGACAACCTCCATCCAGGACACCCTGTTGAGGTCACTTACACACTGTCAAAAAAAAGGTTGAAAAAATTATAGTGAAAGATGACAGATTGAATAAAAAGTAACTTGGAGAAATTATTAATGTATCACCTACAAACATTTTGATTATTCTCCATCAGCATCTAAGGATGTCAAAAGTCAGTGCAATATGGGTACCAAGAATGTCCATGCCGCTTCAAAACCAACAATGTGTTGAGTATTCACTACAGTTTGTAGACCTCTGTAGAGACAACAAAGATAAACATGGGTTCATCATGATGAGTCTGAGTCAAAGCAGGAGTCTATGCAGTGGTTTGAAAAGGGAACGCCACCCCTTAAGAAGTTTAAGGTGTTTGAAAGGTGGGATGGCTCAGTGGGTTAAGTGCTTGCTTTGCAGCCCCAGGGACCAAGAATCAAATCCCAGTCCTGACCCATGTGGACCCATATGCTGAACTGAGGTGTGCTTCCCATGCGGGAGACCCCAAGATAAGTTCTCGTCCCTCAGTTCAACCCCAGCTCGAGGAGGCATGTGTCCCATGTGGGAGGCTGTCAGTCCAGTTCCCGCCCTGCACAGCTTCTGCCCACCTGTGTAGAACAAAACTATGTCAGAAACTGATAATGTGCAGCTATGGAGACTGCTCTGTGCCCCTCCCCCTTCTCTCTGTCTCTGTCTCTCTCTGTCTCTATCTCTGTCAAAAACAATAAAATAAATATTTTTTTTTAAAAGGAAGCTCAAGGTGTCACAATTAGCTGGAAAAATCATGGCTACTGTATTTTGGGATACGGAGGGTGTCCTGCTGATTGATTACAAGGGCACAGGTATCACTGTAACTGAAGTTATTCCAGTCTGGTAAAATGGTTAAAAGAAAATGGACCAAAAGGGTGCTGCTTTTGCATGACAACACACCCGTGAACAAGAGCCATGTTGCTTTGGCTACTCTTTACAACTGTGGTTTCCAAAAATTAAACCACCTGCTTATAGCCGAGACCTGGCTCTATCTGATTATTATTTGTTCCCAAATATAAAAAATAAAAAACAGATTCA
>PVKE010047167.1:0-12019 GCA_004027555.1 Craseonycteris thonglongyai | reverse complement strand
GCTTAATTAATAAAAAAAGTTATCGCTTAAACAAAACAAGTTATCGCCAACACAACACTAAAATACAGTATGCGAGACAGTCAACATCATGGACAAGACTGGCGAGATACAACAAGAGAAGATGCTAGGTGAGGCTGCGATGATGCGCAGACAATCAACTCACAGGGATAAATCCACTCGTACTCTCATTGGTCGATGTTGCACCGGAAACCAATCATGCGCCTTTATGAGAGCCTGTGGTATGTACTCTGAGTCAACTCATCTCTTTGTTTGACATGCAGGGATCCTTCTCTCTCACGCATCAACATGAAACAATGCTCCTTTCTGCAATGTGGCTGCCGACATGGTTGTATTTTTTCATTTTTATTTTTTGATGAATATTTTGGGAAAACCCGCGAAGCACTGAAGCCGCAAAACATGAAGTGCGAAGTGGTGAGGGAACACAGTATATCTTTATACTTGTGTGCTCTAGTATGTAGCCTCCTCTGTATCATATAATTTCAGCCTAATAACAGGTAAATACAATTCATTTGGAAAACTGAGGACTACAAGTCAAGTGATTTTCCTAAGATCATATGACTGTCAAGACCATCAATTTGACGCCTTATGCCTTACTCTAGATCCCTAATCTTATGTATTGTTTAACAATTTATGCTATAATTCTCCAAATAGGTTTCCAAGTAAGAATGTAATCCAGATTTAGAGATATAAGAAACCTCAAAGATGATCTAAATCAAAAGCTTACATAGATAAAACAGAGATCCAGAGAATTTGCACACCAATATGTTGAATTGGGGTGTGCTTCCCATGTGGGAGGCCCCAGTTCAGTTCTTCCCCCTACCCCAGCTTGGCCCCTGGCTCTAGAGCGTATGCCTCCCATGCCGGAGGCCCCCATCTCAGTTCCAGCCCTGTACAGCCCCCACCCAACTGTGTGGAATGAATCCATGTGGAAAACTGATGATGAACAGCTATGGAGACGGCTCTGGGCCCTCCCCCTTCTTTGTGTCTCTCTGTCAAAAACAATAAAAGAAATCTTTTTTAAAAATCAAAATGGGGGAAGCCAGGATGGCTCAGTGGGTTAAGCGCTCGCTTTGCAGCGCCAGGGACTGAGGATCGAATCCCGGCCCCAGCCCGTGTGAACCCATATGCTGAACTGGGGAGTTCCTCCAGTTCAGTTCTCTCTCTGTCTCTGTATCTCTCTCTCTCTCTCTCTGTCAAAAACAATAAAAATAAATAAATAAATAAACATTAAAAATCAAAGCAAAATTACCATATACTCTTATGGTTAAAATGAAGAAAAGAAATACTTGCTTCGATTTCATATTCTTATGAGCTTTTCTAGCTCATAATTTCCCACATAAAATAAAAAATGTGATAAAACAAAAATACATCCTCCCCAGAACTGTGTTCATAACAGCACACTGGTGATACTTTCTGCCATAAATCTGCTCATTCATTCCTTCATTCGTCCGTGAGCTCATTATAGATTCCTACTCCCCGTATATCCAAAGGCAAAAATTTGGGGGATTAAGATGCAAAGAAGCCAAAGTTTTTCTGCGAGTATATATAATTACACTTTTAAAGACACTTTGAGAGAGTTTGCTGAAAGATCTTAAGTATATACTTAGAGCACAATGGGAATATTTGTCATTTAATGATTGTATATCTTAAGTCAACAATTTTCAGAGAGCTATTTTGTTCTTATTTGCAGATCTTGATATTAATGGAAGCGATACTATGTCTATTGACTTCTTTGATTCAAAGAAAGGCCTGTATATAGTGGTCGATTCTTTTCCAAGAAAAATAATTCACATTTTTTCAAAATATGCTATCACATATTTCCCTAAGATTTATGTGAGGTGCAACATTTCCATTTGGTATTTGCATACAAGATGGCATATTTCACGATTCCATTGTATAACTGTCTTGAAGCACCACTTATGTTCATTTTATGAAAGGGTCCCAAAAAGCCAAATCTAGACAATTACATCTGGAATTGCACCAGCACAATTTTTAATATAGTACTGTTACATTAAAGACATTTACATGTATAGTTAATGTATAATTGCAAATTTATCTATTTTAAGCATAATTTATATATTTTGACAGACAAAAATATGTTTCAAATTATTATATGTATCTATCTGTTAAGTAGCAAAGTTACAGTAAATTATGCATTATTTCAGACTAAATTCTTCTTGAAGGCTGAAAAGAAAAAGTCACAAGTTATGTTTAAAATACAATGTTAATTCATTATTTCCAAGTAAAAAAGCTAATAGCCATTACATTAGATTCACTATTTCAAGCTTATATTTATTTGATATTCACACAAAATTAATTACTTGTGAGTGTAGCAATAAAATTGGAATTTGACACTGAGTGTTTGAAAGCTTGTTGCTGACTTTTCAGTCTAGCTACAAGCTTAATGTTTTGAAAAACATGGAAAAACATTAAAATTACCCAATAAATATGTTATGATTATTGTAAAAGTATGAAAATAAAATCTTTCATTCAAATGTTTTATCCACAGCTATTGCCTCCAAAGGTTCATATAGCCAGTGTGTAAAATGCTTCTGTTGTTTTATTTTCATTGAGAATGGCTTTTTGAAAATTAAGTCTCCTGAGCAAAGCTGAAAGAATACAAAGCTTGTGTGCATTACCTGTGGTATCAAAAGAGAGCAAGTGATGAGCATAAGGAATTGTCTTCTGCATCTCATAACTTTGCTTCTTCCTTGGTAATGGGGAAATTTGTGTGTGAATGTCCCTAAATAAAAACTCTATCATCATCGTTTCATTTCTTTTGACCTTCAAATATTGTCATCCTCTTAAAAAATCAGCTTACTAACATTTAGCATATTTGTTAGTGGATTTTACACTAAACTAGTTCATTATATGTGCAGCTTAAGAATACATAGGAAATAACAAGTTTAATAAAATAGATTATTTGTTAGTTAAAATGAGTCATTATTTAGTTTTTTTTTAAATTTTTTTTTTAATATTTATTTATTTATTTTGTTTTTTGAGAGAGAGAGAGAGAGAGAGAGAGATACAGAGACAGAGACAGAGACAGAGAGAGAACTGAACTGGGGGAGCTCCCAGTTCAGCATCATTATTTAGTTTTTAATATTTTGGATAAGGTAAACTATCTCTCCTTTATCTTTCTATTATTACAAAATGAATAGAATAAAAGAACTTTTCACTATTAATATTTATATTTCTCATTGAATTTAAATACAATTATTTGTTTGGACAATTGTTGCCCAACAAAATTATAAAATATAATGCTTAGAAAGAAAGTAGTCTTCCTTGTACTGTATTAAGAATGTGGATGATGGGTTTCTATGGACACACTTGCCTAAATAGGTTGAAACAAAAATTTATGGTGATGGAGTGCATAAAAATAACGATTCAGGTAGAATGCTGAAAGCATGGCACATCTAAAGTATCATGTGTGCCAGGAACTGTAGTCCCTATCAATTAATCACTTTTACATGTCAAATGTTTCCAACTCTGTAGTTTTTTTTTAACCCTGGCTTTTCTCTCAATCCATGTCTGAGAATATTGGGATGCTCATACTCACTGTTTCCAATAATGTGTTCCTTTCAAGTACTCTGTAGGGTACTGAGCACAGAGTAGATGCTGAGTAAATAGATCAATAAAATAATTCTCTCTTCATTTAGGTATAAATGATATTCTGTAAAGATTCTGAATGCAAATTCATATTCCAGTTTTGATAATGCATTAAAATATGGGACAGCACATTTATTTAATGTTGTATTTTAAAATTTACCCTGTAAATTTAATTCATGTTTAATAACAAAGGATGTATTATTTGATGTTTTTAGATGAGTACAATTTTTTGAAAAAACAATTCTACCTTCCTGAACACAACTTTTATACTTAATGTTGAACACTGTGTTAATTTCACTTTGTCTATAAGTCACACACACACACACACACACACACACACACACAAATATTTTGGAAGAAGTGCTTTAGCTTGGCCAATTCAGGCTGTGTTTCTTTATTGGATCAAATACTCATAATTTTCAGCTCATCAGTTCACTCTGCTATTATAGACACATCTCCAGCTATACCTATTATGTGACTGGTGAAAAACATTTAAAATTCTAAAATGGATACAAACCATTACATTTATTTAAAATATATATATATGTGTGTGTGTGTGTGTGTATGTGTGTATTTTTAACTCTATAAAAACAGCAAAATTATATTTATGACCAATCTTGGGTAAATTATGAAGACACTATTAAAATTGATGGCTTCTTCCTTTTAGGTCTTATTTACTTTCTGCTTTCTTCTAACATTTTAAAACTTACTATATATTTTTGTAGTGATAATTAGTCCAGTACCTAAGACTGGCTTATATAAACAAAAGTGCCACACAGTAGCTTTCATCCTTATTAATAAATATCTAAAATTGAGTGGGTTTTGTTTTTCTGGTTTTACTACTTTCAGGAGGTGCAGTTTGTCCCCTCATTAACCTTAGTTGGCCCTATGCAGCTATCTCTCCTTCTGATACCAATTTAGGTAATAAGCCAAGACATTACTTCTTTAATCATAAATCATAACTCTATAAACTTCAGATAAAAATAAAAATCTACTGTTCCTACTGTCACTTCTCCTCCAGGTACTCTTCTCAATGCACATGGTAGTTGTAGACACATTCAAAAGACCAGTGCTCCTCTGCAAAGATAAATTCTATTTTGCTACCACCTTGCACATTAAAAAATCACTATACAATATTTTTGATGTATGCTTTGCCTATGCTCAGAAAAACACATGCCACTACTAAAAGAAAAACAAATTCCGTATTTCCCATATGTTACAGTTAAGAACATGAAAGAAGGGGTTCATCATTATATCAAGGAAATCAGCTGGTTAATTTATTGCACCATTCATTGGTGTAACAGTGAATAATTTTCACAGGTTCAGGATGGTAATTAAACTAGACTCCTCAGTACATTAGCAAACAAGGTCTGGATCAAGATGACCCAATTTCCCTGGCTCTTTCGTTTCTACTTTCTTTTTTTAATTGTAAAGATACTCTGGCCCTCTGTTCTTTGAATGAGGCTTTATTCATTTTTGCATACTTAGTGAAACTATCTATAGTTAAAATTGAATGAGGATGAGAACTTTTGATGAGAATGAAAGCTGTTGTTTTCATAGCTGCTTTCTTCTAGCTTGGCTTGTATTTATACAGTTGTACTTTATATGGATTTTTGTCATCATGAATGTTATATTTTAATACATTTTTATATGCTGCAAACCATCCTTCCATTACTAGCCTATAGAGCTCTGTTTGAGAAAGCAGTATTTATTTAGCTGGGGTTATTATGAATTATCTTCAGTCCCAGACCCTTCTGGACTGGAATCAATGGTAAGAAAGGCCTCTTCATTGGTAAAAGTTGAGCTGAGAGTTATGCTCTGCCGAGGTTTCACAGGTGCGAGTTCATCTAATTTAATATTTTCATTTTTGACCAGAATTGTCTTATCCATGTTTTCTTCACTATGCCTAGCCACAACAGCATCAAATACATCTAATTTTGGAGGTAAGGTTCCACTTTCAAATAGGTATTTGGCTAGATAAGAGATGCCAATGTTGGATAAGAATGAGGTAACCATTGAAAGTGTTTTAAATGGGAATCTCTGATTATATATACCATTCTTATCAGAGTAATAACCAGGATAAAAGATCAAGGGTTGCAGGTACAGATATGGCTCCCCTCCAGTTATTCTTAGGAAAAGGCCAGAAACATAACCTGCTACAGCTCCATACGTGTTGGTTCCCTTGACGAAGAGCACACATAGCAGCTGCGGGAAGATGATGATATAAACGAGGTCTGAGCTGAGGTACCAGAGCCCATACACGGTCTTTGTCAGCAAGGCCATAGCTGTTGCAGAGGCTCCAAATACAAACACTGTGATTCGCATGACCCAAACGATTTCTTTGTCTGATGCCTGCAAGAAGTTGCCAGTGTCAGTTTTTCACACAATGTGTTGGCTTACTTAGGTGAAGAATGAGATGCATTTCTGTGTTTTAAAGCTGATTGAAAGAATTCCCCTGATTCCACTGGCTCAATCTATGGGCTAAATCGATGTAAACTGTGGCATATAAAGAAAGCAATCTAGATGCCCTCCCAATAGGCTTTTGGAAAGGTTTTCTGAGTATCACACATGCAAAAAATGTAGACCACCTGTGCCTTTCCCTAAATAGTCAGGGGCAGAGGTGAGGCAAGCTATGTGTTGTCACAGAGGAATGATAATGCAAGGAGAATATCACTTTACATCTTAAGTGCTAGTGAGGAGGCATGGCTCCTCCTTGCTTTCTTTCTTCATAGAAGCCATATTATGTTTAAGGCTAACCACCTTAAAAAACAAGTGGGACCCTTTTCTTAACCAAGACCTACAAAACTTAGAGAAAGACAGTCTTAGTGAAAGAAGAAGGTAGAAAGTGGTTGTTGGCTTTTCAGTGAACATATTAGCATGCTGTTCTGTACCAACTCTATTCAATAAGGAAAATCAAATAGAGAGTTTATTTTAGGACAAATGCAGACCAGGTGGTAAAGTAGATAGTGGGACTGATGTTAACACAAATATCTATGAAATAATTTACCTACCATATTCTACTTCCACTAGGGTTCTCAAGTTTCTTATTGTATTTAAACTTAAAGTTTTTCTAACATATTTTAGGTTTTATTAGTCTTTAATTAGAAAAACAAGTGTTTAAATTATAGCAATATAACTGTACTTCTTGGGAAATAGTTATATTGCTTTGTTCCCTTCAGTATTGCCATGAATGATAACATGCACTAAAAGCATTCACATATAGCATAAACAAAATTCATCATTATTTAACCTGTGTGCTTAGTCCAAGTACAGTCATAAGTTAATATAAAATATTAACAAGTATATATTACTATACACACAATAAACACAATGACAATTACAACATTAATACTACGCTAAAAAAAAGTTCTTACATTTTGTCTGAATGAAAGCTGGTAAATGTTCCGAGCAAACATCGAACTTGCTGACAAGATAGAAGAATCTGCTGATGACATAACAGCAGCAGACACCGCACCAAGACCAAAGAAAGAAATGTACACAGGGCAGAGATACTGCAGAACAATGGGTAAGATCATGTCTGCTTCTTCATTACTCTTGGGATCTGGAATCCCATATGCAGTCTGGTTCCAATCTGTTGAATAAAAACAAAAAAACAACAACAACCAAAAAAAAAAAAAAAAAGAAAACAAAAACATATGTTCTTTATCTATCTAGAGTCATCTTATTTACTAGGCAAGTTCTGAAATAAATTCAGAATGTTTCAGTTAGTCTAAGTAGATGAGAAGTCTAATAAGTCTAAGTAGTTGTTAGTCTAATTAATTAGGTGGGGAGTTCACACACTGGTCAACTGAAATTGTGTTAGATGGGTTTTAGTTACACTTAGTCTGATTCACAGAACCTGTACTGAATATAATGGTAATCTATTCATCTATGTATTTAACCATCATCTATCTATCATCTATTTGTCATCTATTTATCTATCAATCTATCAATCAATCAATCTATCTATCTATCTATCTATCTATCATCTATCTATCTATCATCTATCATTTATCTGTCATCATCTAATTATCTATCTATGATCATAATCTAATCTTCTGCAATGGTGGCACTCCATTGTAAAAAATTATAGAATACAAATGTTATTAAGCTGAAGCATAGATTATTTTTTTAAACACTTGGAGATGTGAGAGGACACTCAGTGTTTTATTTCATAGTCTTCAGTTGGTTTTGAAGCTTCTTCAGCATTACTTTTCTCCTAATTAAGTTCTTTCTTGCATCAACTTTTATTTATTCATGCTGGAAATAGAAGGCATAATAAGCAAAAGACAGTCACTTTTATTGAATTAAAAAGTATATGTATGAGGCTGAAATTTTCAGGTGGTTTTTGAACTCTTTGATAAAAGAACTGGGAACATGTTTATCCTTCACTAGATAATTCTTTTACTGTTTGTTTATAGGGTAACTCTCTCAGCTGCACTTTTACTTTCTGTAGTTTTAGTTACTCACAGTCAACTGCAGTCTGGAAATACAAAATGGAAAATTCTAGAAATAAACAATTTATGAGATTTAAATTGCCCTCCCTTCACACCATCCTGTCCCATCCCACTCAGAATGTGAATCATCACTTTGTCCAACACATCCATGCTGTGTATACTCCCTGCACATTAGTAACTTAATAGGCATCTCGGTTATTAGATCTGCTGTCTTAGTATCCCAGTGCTTCTGTCCTAGTCATCCTTCTAGTAGCCTAACATGATGTCACATTGCCTATTTTATTCACTTCACTTCATTTCATCATATTATCACAAGAAGTGTGAGTACAGTACAATAAGATATATTGACATACTACATTTATATATCTTTTATTATAGTACATTGTTATAATTATCATATTTTCTTATCATTTATTGTTAAAATATTACTATGCCTAATTTATAAATTAAACTTTATCTTAGGTGTGTATGTACGCATACGATAAAATACGGTGTGTGTGTATATATATATATATATATATATATATATATATATATATATATAGTGGGTCCTCGATTAATGTCATTTCATTTGACATCACTTGGTTGAAATGTTGATGAGATGCCACAGGAAACTTATTCTTGTTTATATAAATTTACATATGGTAAAACCTGTTTTGTTATATGTTGTTATGTTTAGAGTCAAAGAAACTATGGGCAACATTAAGTGAGGACTTACTGTATAAGGTTTAGTACTTTCTGCAATTCTGACATCCAGTGCAGGTCTTGAAATGTATTCCCCATGGGTAACGGAGGGGGGACAACTGTACTAACATGTGGTATAGAATACAGTAGAACCTTTAAAAATGTACATTAGTATAGTTTATTTTTGTTGTTGTTGAACTTTGTAGTGCAACTATTACAGGGCCAAGTAGGAGTGGTTTCCCTGGGATCTTATCATTTTTTCATCCCCTATTTTTCATTAAAACTATTCAAAGCCATGCTTTAATGAAACCAATTTTATAACATTAACGGAGATGCTATGGCATCAGAATTAATAATCAAGAATCTGTACCTAATCCAAGAAAAATATAAGATTTACTTTTTTTTTTAGACTGTTGTCCTACAACATAGAGACACACAGACACACACCATCAAATACTAATGGCTACATCTGTTTTCTGAGTATGACATATATGCTAACTTTTATTCAAAGGCACACAGTCATCTTTGTCAACCATCTTCTTAAGTTTATTTATATCCTGGATAAACAATTGGAATAGAGGCTGTATACTATAAACCATTGCTGCTCTTTTAAAAAGGAAATAATCCAATAAATAGCTCTACTAGTTAAAAATCATAGTAGCTTTGTGAGTATCATCCTGGATCATGTTTACAGAACACAACAGAGTAAAAGTTAAACTTCATCAATCCGTTTTCAATTACTTCTACCCAGAGGATACCATTGAATTTTGATGTATTTTCATGAAATACTCTTGAAAGCTGGATAGCATGGGAACATAAGGTTCAAGCATAATTAATAAGTTTAATAAAAAACTTTAAACAATTATTGTAGATAGAAGCTAACTAGGATATTAGCAATTTATAATGCTCTTTTTTACCAATTTTAAGTTATTATATTTTCTAAGTGATTTATTTAGTGCCTTAGTTTGTCTTTACCTACACACTTATTGATTTAACTCTCCAAAAAGAAAAACTTTTTTTTTATTATTGATTTTTGACAGAGAGAAACTGAGACAGAGAGAAACTGAGACAGAGAGAGACAGAAGGGGAAGGGCCCAGAGCAGTCTCCATAGTTGACATTAGTTTTTCCATATAGTTTCACTCCACAGGTGGGCACAGGGCTGCGCAGGGCAGGAACTGGGCCAGGAGCCTCCCACATAGGTCCCGGCAAGAACTGAACTGGGGGCACACCCCAGTTCAGCATGTGAGTCTGCATGGGCTGGGGTCAGGATTCGATCCTCAGTCCCCGGGGCTCCAAAGCTAGCACTTAACCTGCTGAGCCATCCCAGCTTTCCCAAGAAAAACTTAAAAAAAGAAAAAAGATTTTATTGTTCTTGACAAAGACAGAGACAGAGAGAGACAGAGAGAAGCAGTAGGGCCCACAGCAGTCTCTATAGTTGCACGTCATCAGTTTTCAACATGGTTTCATTCCACACAGGTGGGCAGGGGTCATGCAGGGAGAGAACTGGGCTGGGGGCCTCTCACATGGGAGGAATGCCCCTCAAGCCAGGGACTGAATCAGGGGGCAAGAACTAAACTGGGTGCCTCCCTCTCAGGAAGCACACCCCAGTTCAGCACATGGATCCACATGGGCTGGAACCAGGACTCATTGCTTAGTCCCCAGGGCTGCAAAGCAAGTGCTTAATCTACTGAGCCATCCCAGCATCCCCAAGAAGAAAAAATTATAATTAGCAAATTTGAAAATATAAAGAAGGAAACTCAGATTTAAAATGATCTCTAGGTGGTATGATAATGGCTGGTAAACATTTAAGCAGTAACTCTCAACTCTTTGACTCATCAAAGGGCCTTTAAAGACACTTGTCTCTGGCTCTATCTTAGATTATTGAAATAAAATATCTGTGAGCTGTAATAGAAATAGGTATTTTTTAAAGTGTGTCCCCTCCCCAGATGGTGTTAATGTGCACTTTGGTTGAGAACCACTGGTAGCAGGATTATATATACACAATTGATAAATATACCAGCACTGGTGATAGGGCTGCTGACAAATATTTTATTGGTGGGGTGGTAAATCAAAAAATGTTTTAAAACTACAAACATATGATACAATTTTTTAAATGCTGTAAAAAAGAGATGTGAACCTAATAAGAAACAATTAACTACGTAGGGGTAAGAAGAAAAATGGGAAAGAGAATAGCTGGGTGGTAACTGGTAACTTTGGTGAAGCCTGACTGGCTCAATTAATGAAGCTGAAAGAATTACCTGTTGATGCTCCAATGGCCCCAATGAGAATGGCTGGGAGAGCCATCACCAGGCATCCAAAGGCTGCCAGAAAGGACAGCACCTGAGCATAGGTGGCTGAGGATGAAGAAAGGACCCTCTGGAAGTAGGCCTGCCATGGGATTCCACCCAGCATCTGCATGGAAAACAAAGGGACTCAATGAATTGGAGGAAAGTAACATATATTAGATATTTTTTAAATAAGATTTTTTTTGTAATGACATTCAGAATAGTTATATATACATCTCTAAAGTGTAGAAAGTGGTCCTGCATGTCACATATCTCAATTGCTATCATTATGTTATTGTTATATTTTCAATTGTGCAGAATTTTCTCAAGTTATTCATAATTAATTACATAGGTTAATTTTTTTTTCTTTTTTTAAATTTATCTACTTTAAGCTGTATTACAATTACACAGGTGCTTGTTTGCTCTCATTTGAAGGTCCTAACTATCACAAAATTGTCTCAAAAAACTAAGATTCTGAAAGTATGGAATTTAATCAGAATCATTACAACCCAGTGTATTTTTCTGGGCTTCAGTTATGTGCCAGGCAATGTAATCATTGTCAGAGCGCAAAGGCAAGTAAGAAATGCTTCTTGCTCTGGTGTTCGCTGTCCACTGGGAGAGTCAAAGCATGACAGTGCTTTCCAAGTGGCCTGTGCCAAGTCCTCAAGACAATGTAACAGGACATCAAAAGTATTAAAATTCTATTTATATTAATTTTTACTTCATACCTAAATGCTATATTATTGTTTTCATCAAATTATTTATATAGGGGAAAGCCGGGACGGCTCAGCGGGTTGAGCGCTCGCTTTGAGGCCATGAGGACCGAGGATCGAATCCCGGCTCCGGCCCAGGCAGGACCCACATGCTGAACTGGGGAGTTCCCACAGTTTGGTTCTCTAACTGTCTCTGTCTCTGTCTCTCTCTCTATCTGTCAAAAAGTAAAATAGAAATAACTATGCACT
>PVKE010047166.1:0-12013 GCA_004027555.1 Craseonycteris thonglongyai | reverse complement strand
TACAGTCAATTTAGCTACTATGCATGTGTCCTGATACAGCAGCTTTGGCTACACAGAACGTTCCTGTGCTGCAACTGTATGTACCACGGTGAGCCAATCACAACAAGCAAAGGTTCAAAGGTTATAATAGACCGCCTCTCTGACTCTGGCCAATCTGAGCAGGCTTTTTACTAGAACACAGTGTAGCTTCGGGTACAGAGCATGTATAATTTGCATGCATAAAAAGCCTGCTTGGATTGGCTGAGTTAGAGAGGCGGTCCGAGCAGCCTTGCAGTGATTGGTGCGGGATCGAGTTGGAAAATTCGTTTAGTGGCATATCCAAACGATTTTTGGGATTGAGTTGGAAAATTCGTTTAGCGGCATATCGAGACGTTTTTCGGGATATACTCGGCGTATAAGACAACCCCCGATTTTCGGTTGACTTTTTTTCATTTCAAAAGTCGTCTTATACGCCGGAAAATACGGTATATACCGGTAAGTAACAGCATACTAAAATGTCATATTATCTTGATTAGTTATTAGAACTTAGCACAGTTACATAATACTTACTTAGTTTAAATTTAAATATATATATATATATAAATATATATATATAAATATATACATATATATATATATATATATATATACACACACACACACAGTCTCTGTGTATAGACATACACACACGGTTATACTACTTGTGTACATACACACACACACACATGGTTACACTACTTAAGGATATATTTTTAAAACAAGGATAGGTTTAAAAAATGAGGGCAGACTTAAACATGGGAAGACAAGAATAAAAGAGCCAGAGGGAAAATGAACAGAAGAAGAGAAAAATACAGATGAGATATTCACGTATGGAAAATGATGCAGAACTACCCTGTAGTGTGATACTTTCACACAGAAATAAAATCAATGTCACATGTGTACAGAAACAGAACAAAAAGTAACAAGAAGGAAATCCATACCACATGACCTTCTTGATAGTTTTTCTAAAGTTAAATTCACATTGTGACTGGATGAATAAATGGATTGTCACTTTCTGTTATTTGCCTCCATGGCCATATGAAATGAAGTCAAGGCCTGGGATTCCCTCTCCCTTACACACATCCAAGTGAAATAGGGTAGCAGAGGTGGACTCTAGCCCTGCATTAGTGTTCTATAGCAAAAACTGGTTATTAAATGATATTCCAGGGTCCTAAAATGCTCTAGAATGACTTATAGGATTTAGTTTTGTGGTCCATATCAGAATATTCCAGAAGGTCACATATCTATATCTCAATTAAGGGACAAGTGTATTACTTCTGAGAAATGTCCTAGAATCATATTAGTATCTTAAAGTTGGGGAGAATATTACCAGCTGCAACATGTGCTCTCACATAATAATGCAAGAGTCATATGGGTGCTGCTAAAAGGTTATTTCATGCAAATCATATTATATAGACAATTGTGTGTATATTATGAATAACCTTATAATGCCATTTTGATAGAATTTTTCTATTTACATACCCTGTTATAGTATATACTTTAAAGCACTGCTAAATCTTTACAGTGTTTTTCTCATTCTCATGTTTCTATAAAAGAAGAAGTATGTTTTAAAGACTGGGTAAGACACACATAAAGGAGACAGACATTGAGAAAGCAGACAACCAGGAATCACTGTTGGTCAGTCAGAGAATACTCCAGGGACGCAATCCACACAGAGAACAAAAACAGGCAGGAGAGAGGCAGACTTAACTGAATGCAAATTCCAGTGTGTTACTTAAGAATCTTATGTTTCTGAACAAGTCACATCATGCAGCTTATTTGTGCCTCAGTTTCCATTATTTGAAAATCATTTGAGAATAAAATCAGGCATACATTTACAGTCCTGGCAACAGTATCTAATCTATAGTCAGCACTTAACAATGGATAACAGTTTATTTATAAAATGATAGCTCTGATAAGTTAAATCTATAGGATTGTATTAACAGCAAGTTATCTTACTACTGTTATTCTTGGATTTTATGCTACAAAATAAAAATAAACATACCTACCTATCACTGGGACTCCTTTTCAAGATTGAGGATAAACTGTGAAAATATGCTAACATAAATGGACACAATAAACTAATATTAAACAGTAGTTTCAAAAAAAATTATTGACACTTCGTTGTTGTTTTTTTTTCTACTAATTGAGCTCACCAGAAAGCATTTATTAAGAAGAGGAAAGAATAATTTAAATCATTCTCTAAATAAGTTTTCTTCCATCTTTAATATCTGATAAACAAGTAGAAGGCAATAAAATATTTTTGGGAAGTAGGAACATAAATTCTTAAAATTCACATAACAATAAAATTAATAAATAGTAACTGATTGTTTGTAAATTCTTCAGAGTTTATAAATAAATATAATGCTTGACCTTAAGAACTGATCCATTAACCTCAATTAAACCTTCCAGTCCCCCATTAGATCAATGGCTACTTGTGCTAAATTTCTGCTGCTGAGCCTAAACTGTGCTAGGCTATGGTCATTACTGAGAAAATTTCATCAGTGTAGAACCTCCAAATACCACAAACTTAAAAATCTACTTTAGTTTTTTTTAGTATAATTATGATCCTCTCCAACAATAGACAGAGTAACCTAAGAAATTCTTTTCATTATTTCTGTTATTTGTAGCCATCCAAAATTCAGAAGTTGTTTTGCTCTCATTACCCATTTAGTCTTAAACTGCAAATGTTGATGAGGAATAGAGGTCAATTTTATATGTGAGGTAGCTTTCACATGCCTAATATTTTAAATATGATAGTGTTATTGAATATTTATGCATAGTAGATTACACATAGATACACTGAATAAAAACTCTAGTTCATTATTCAAATATGTAAAATATATTTTTCATAAGTATCTATACTAGGCTTTCAACTTCTGAAATAAACTTCAAAATACCATGATTTCACAAGTAAATAATACAGACTCTCTTATCCAATGATCCTTATAATCAATTTCAAGCCATTTTCCAATTATGTTTCTCAAAAGTACAGTGTTTTCCAATAGGTTATCTCAGAGTTGCCTTGTGTAATTAGGAAGATACGTTAATGACCTGGGTGCACTCTCAATGGCAACCCTGTAAAAGTTCTTTTGAAGGCTTTGTTCTCTCTAAATTTGAGTAGATAATGAAATCTTTAATGAGTTAAATTTTCGATTTTCTCTTCCAGTTTTAAAGAACTTGCTGACTTTCTCTTTCACTGTGTCTTCTTTGCTTCTGGCCATTTTTTTTTGGTTGCATTCTTGGCCTAAATTTTGACCTTTAACAGTTCCTGTAGTCTTTTCTCTTCTTCCTTCCGAGGATTAAGGCAGTTTGGGTTAGCACCTTAAATAAAATCACTTGATGTGTATTTATTTTTAAAGGGCTGTAAAACAATTTCATTTGAAAATGTACTTATATCACATATAATATTTTATGTGGCAGTTTAGATTTGCATTATGTTAGCAATTAAAATTCAGAAAAATCTAACCACAATATATATCTAACACAAAATTTAACTTTATTTTCTGAAGTGTTTCCAAATCTGAAAAGTCTTCAGGGGTGGCGAACCTATGGCACGCGTGCCCAAAGTGGCACGCGGAGCAATTATTTCGGCACATGGAGCTGTGAATACCATTTAAAAAATTATTATTTATGCTCTTATAGACATAAAAATAATTGATACCTCTATCTCACTCAATGGGTTGGCACGCGAGTCGAGCGAGTATACTCTTATTTCATAAACTTTGGCACTCAATCGCCAAAAGGTTCACCACCCCTGGTCTAGATTGTTTTGAGATGATATTTTAATACAAAGTGTTTATTAGTATATGATAAATACCTGGATGCTGACTTATTAAATGATGTGAAATGAACATATAAATAGATTTGGGAAGGTCTATAATTATAATCATAATATATAACATATTTAATGGCTACCAAGTAGATTGAAGGACATTTCACACACACACACACACACACACACAAGCTGTTTTTTTAAAGATATCTATATTGTTACAAAAGAAAAGACAGGCTCAAAATGGAGTTACTTGTGGTAAGCCCACCAACACTTAAAGCCTAACCTAATTGCATTTACAATCTCCCCCTAACTGGTAAATCTGGAATATTCTGGTCAGCACTAATGAGGTAATTTACCACCGTAGGCCTTTCCATTTCTCAAAGGAAGATGAAGGAATTCTAACTGACTCATTTTTCCCCAAAAAGAAAATGACCTTGTCTGAAATAATTCTTTTTGTTTGCTTAAGACTTTCTTGTCTTACCTTTAAAAATCTTTCCCTTTCTGTAGGCCTTTGAAGTTCCTTTCTACTTGCTACATGAGATGCTGATTCACAAATTGTTCAATAAAGTCACTGAGACTTTAAAACTTATTTGGTTGAACTTTCGTTATTTAAATATGTATATCATATTTCTATATAGTAGCAGAGGATGTAAAAGGATATTATGGTAGATGGACCATTTGGTTGATCCAATTATGTATCCGTTATACATTCTGGAAAGTTTCCAAACATGTGGAAAAAAGCCCTGTCTGAACACAAATAACACAGTCAATCTGTTTCGATTTCCTAAGATAAATTCAACTTGAAACTTAAGTTCAATGAGGCCTCCAAAGTGTTATACAAAATGTTATGTGAAAACAAAAATCAGTATTAAGAATGTAGGAAATGCGTTAACAAAGAACAAATTAATCTGAAATTTGTAGCAGCCATGCTTCAAATATATTCAATAACAAGATAAATTATGTGGTGAAATAATCAAGGCAAACACAGTAATTATATCTCTTCATGGGTTATGGCCTTGCATATTAGCCTATTACAAGTACAATAAAAGATCCCACAGCTTTGGTTCTTATGTGAGAGAAACACCAGTTAACCTCAGAAAGCAAAGCTCTGTAAAACAGAACAAAAATTTAAAAATATGATGTTTAAATTTTATACACAAAATTTATACCATGTGTGGTAGTTCCCAGTTTAAAATTATTCTGTAAATTTTATGGAATGGAAAATTTCAGGACAGATCCTTATTACCTATTACATTAAAAAAAAGAAAATATTTCTCATATCTTATATTGGCTTTATTTAATGAACATTAAATAAATATCTAGAATGCACTTTGCTAATTGGCACAGTTCTTATTTTTAAAGAGCTCAATCAAAGGATAAAACAAAAGTACTAGCTCTTTATTAAGGTAAACAGTATATTAGCCACATGTCTACAGAAACTATTGGGCTTGTGATACAGTATATTTTATTCACATCTTTGACATATTTCAGCTTATTCACATTCTACCTTGATAGATTATTTTCAATTTTCTCATCAGAAACATGAGCTGAAAACAAAGATAGCACTAGAAAATGTGACTCTATCTTGATCTACCGGTACATGATAAATCATACTTTTAGTTCAGGGTTATAAATCATACTCACACCATAAACTAGCTTAAAATAATGCTGAATACAGACTAATGTCTTTGTCTAATGCTACTATATTGCTGTACCTTGAAGTTATTAATAAAATAATCTTGTGAATACTTTGCCATGGGGTGAATAAACTAAGAATTTTATTAAAAAGTTCTCAGGGCCTTAATTTTTTTTTATTTTTGTCCTAATTATACCACTCCATTTTTCAATAAATTTTCTAAAACAAAACAAAACTTGCTCTATAAAAATTTTATTTTCTATTTAATAAAAACATGTTTAAGTTTTGGTTTCTTTTCACTTAAAAATAATTTGTCTATTTTGTGTTAATTTTAGATCAACTAGTTTGTAAAGATCATTTTATGTTGTCAGTTCTGCTAAAGAAAGTTTTTCTCTGTCAGTGACCAATTTCAAGTATTTTTAACAGTTCATTATTACCGTAAATTAAGTAACCCTGTCATGCTTCTTTTCATCAACCATTAATTGAGTGTCTACTATGCTACATATAATGAGCTAGAATATTTACCCCTTGATGGATGCAGAGAGTCACTTATTTTAATCATTTCCCTTGGCATTTCTAATGTGTTTAAGAAGGCTCTTTAAGGCAGAAGTAATTAGGAATCAAACATGTGTATTTATGTTTATATGCATACATGTGTTACAGAGCTCCAATTTTGTATGCCATGCTCTTTCATTTTGCTGAATGGTCTGCATATATTAGTGGAAGCTCCCGTCCTTATTAGGGACTCTAATAAATTCAGTTCTACTAAATCCAGTAGGAAAATGAATCCCATATGGACTCACATATGGATTCCAAAAGAAATTTGAACATTTGATTTTTATTCTGGCGTTTCTAAATTAGGAGGACAAAACCCCTAAAAATCCAGTCACAGGTTTTACAGTCAAAAATTCTGTTTTTATTTTTTAAATCCTGACTAGATGAACTATTTTTGCCTAAATACAACCTTTCTGAGCCTAATTTTTTCATCAGTGAAAGGCAGTTAAAAATACTTCTGACCTTAGCACACAGTATATCACTTTGGTTTTTACATTCTCCATTGTTTACTAATTCACCCAACAGATATTTATTGAGTTTCTATTGTATGTAAGGTTTTGCCACTAGGCAATTAAGATGGAGTACTGAAAGAACTGTTCTTGCCTTTGCCCTCATGGATCTATGGAAACAGATAGCTGTTAAAACAGGCTCTGAAGAGGCTGAACATTTTCATCAAGGACCAGCCAGAAATCCCAATTTTTATAGACTTTTTCCCTCTTTTAAAAGTCAAGAGGAATATTCCTAAAATATAATATGTCTTTGTTATGTCTATGTCTAGTAAAACAATATAACTCAGACACTGTATCACACTACAGTTATTGATATAAACTTCTATGTCTCCTATTGGCTTGCCAATTTTATTTGGGCAAGAAACATAAAGCTCTACTCTAAGCTAGGCAATATTTAGGTTCTCTCACATTTTATTTATGGTTTATAATAATATGGAAAAGTATGATACTTTCAAAATAAAGAAACAGGTTTGCAGAGGCTGAGTAATATCTCTGAGGCTAGTTAGGAAGTGACTGAGCTAGGCTGTCATAACAAGTTGACTCTTATGCACTTGGCCTATAATAGTTCAAATGGTGATATCTTAGTAACACTGACATAGTAAATTGTCCTTAAGTGACAGCTGTCCTTGTTTTACTCATATGTCAGCTGTATAACTTACTGGCCTTGGCAGCCAGAGAGAACAAAGTGCAGTGGTCCATCAGCTGTAGCTTCTGAAAGCAATCAGCAGAGAACAAAACAAATGCACAAATTGACCTAAATCTGGGGCAAAATCCTTTCCTGTTTTTTCATCATTATTATAATTAGAAATATTCAATTTGAAAAACTCAGCAGGGTAGGAGGCAATGAAAGGTAGTGATGGGTTGTCTCAGTTCATGAGTCAGACAGCCTGGGTTCAAATCCCATTTCTATCACTCACCAGCTGAGTGACCTTGGGTAAAAGTCTTACCCTCTCTGTTCCTCAGTGAAATCCTCAACTGTAAGAATAAGCTAAAAATTGAACCTATTTCTCAGGGTATAATGAAGATTCAATGAGAAACTATACATAAATAATTCTGGTATATGGCAAGCTTTCAGTATAATTTCACAAGTATTTATTGAGTACCTACTGTGTGTCAGGAACAATGACAGATCTTATGGATACAAAATTAAGTTGGAAACAGTGAGTTCTCTTAATAACATGACTGAGTTTAGAACAAACACAAATGTAAAAGCACACTCGAAATATGCTTGAAACGTGCTTTGATATAAGTCCTGAAATACAGAAAATTTCCAAATTCAATGATGACTCAGTAAAAATAGCTAGTATTTTCTGATGCCTTTCATTGTCTGGCAATTTAACCAACACTTTAAATAAAGTACCTTGTGTGATTGTCACAGCATCCTTATGAGGAAAAGATTATTATCATCTCATTTTAAAGGTAAGGATACAATGGCTAAGAGAAACTTTCATATTTGCCTTAGACATGCAACTGGTAAATGGAGCAGCCACATATTTATCTCTTGAGCTCTATGACTCTATGATAAAGAGTTGCAATGGAAGAAAGATACACCCACCAATATCTTTCTATAACATAAGTCTAATTTTTCAAATATATTTGGTAAGCTATAGGAAAGGATGCAAAAGAAAAATATTTTTTAATTGGAGAAAATAAATTTTAAAAGGCTCTTAACATATTATATAGATTTTATATATTTAAAAAACACTTGGTAAACATTTTTACAACATATTCCCAGAAATATTCTTGCTGTGACTCTAAGACATAATGTTGTGCTTACTTTTTGTCTTGTTCAAATTCTCTGCTGATTTATTTGTTGATGAACTTTAATATTTAATAAGATAGACTTACATTGCACTCTTAAATCTTAAACAATTTCCTCCAAATTCTGAGACATAGGAGATCTGGACAAATAAAAGAACTTGTTAAAAACAGCTTGGGGTTTTCAGGGTGACTGCATATTTAACAGGAGTAAACAGGAGAATTGGCTACAAGAACTCCCCTGCAAACTTAGGTTGCAAGAACAAAAACACAGAATTCAGAACAAAAAGAACATCTATCTCCATTTATTCCTTGGTTTGTGGAATGTTTTTGAAGCACCATATTTAAATCTGGCACCACCTTTTAAGGAGGAACATAATTAGAGTATGCTCAGAGGAGGAAAATTAGGAGAGTGGAAAGTTAAAGTGTATCACATCAAGAGTGATTGAAGGAACTGGGAATATTGGAGCTGCTGGACTGAATACTTAAGGAAAGGTATGACTACTAAATTTGCACGTTAAATGTAGAGGTGGAATTGAAACTGGTGTGCCTCTTGGTGACTGACAAGAATCAGTGGGTAGATGTTTGGTGAAGGCAGATATCAAGCCAGGGTTAAAAAAGAAATGGGATATTTTAGTGGAGGAGTAAACTCCTTATTTCTAGAAGGGCCTAAGTACAAGTTTTCTGTTTGGATAGGAGGCAGAGGGCATAAACTAAAAAATCCCTCCCAACTCTTGCTGAATCATCTCTTACCTCTCTCCTTCGAGGATCAGCAAGGGCTCTGTCCATCATCCTGTTTCTAGGGGAATCTTTTTAAACAGCCAGTGGTGCTCAACAGCTTCAGCTTTCACTATCTAAATATCACCTCCTAAATCTATATTTTTAGCCACAAACTCTCACATTTTCCCAGCAGCAAATATGTTTACTTAAAAAGTTAATACTGTTTCACTGCTCCTAATCTTACATTCTCTTTAACCAATATGTCATCAAGTTCTGCTCCTTTCTTTTTTTCTTTTTTTTTTTTTTAGGTCAATAAGATTTATAAGAACCCCATTATTTCATATTTGAAATCTTTTGGCTGAATTATTGCAGAGAGATACAATATTTTCATAGCTTTATGCTTTTACATACATAAATGTGGCCTTTCCTTTTTCTGCTGTATATTTCATCACTATATCATATTGATCCAAATAAGAATAAATATCTTCACATGTGAATTGTTATAAAATTAATTCAAATATATGAGTTTGTATTTTCTCTTAGGCTATTTCAACCTTGCCAATGTTTGTACAAAAGCAGAAAAGTCCATCTCTAATATCACCTTCATTACTATGCATGCAATGCTATCATATTTTAAATAATTTTCCTTTCTGTATTTTACTGAGGGAACATAGAGAGACAGAATCAGATACTTCATGATATCTGATTTACACATATGATGATATTGTTTCCAAATCAGCTCTAGTCACTTTCAAACAATATTTCTCCATGTGCCTTTCTTCTTATAATCAGTACAGTGAAGGTGCCTTTCCTAGTCATTCTCCTAAAATGCGCTTCCCTTCTCACATTCCCTCTTAGCCAAACCATTCATATCTAGTAAAAATACATTGATTCCTAGCATGAAAAAAACGAGTTCTTTACTATTCTGACTTTTAGACTAAGTTTTACATTGACATTTTCATACATTAAACTATCTCTCCACACTTGGATTATTTAATTAATCCTTTCAAGATGTCTTTTAAATTCCTTTTGTTACTCCTCTTTTTACCTTGTCTAAAAACCTCAAGTAACTTCTTTTCATTTAGGAAGCAGATATTAACAACTCTCTTTTTCTCTTTTATTCTGGGATCTTCAAGTCGGATATTCGCTGGTAGAAATTTTAAAGCATGATTCACGTCTTAAGCCCTTTGGGAAACAAAGTTGTATAGAATTATTTTTTATTTTCACATAAAATGTTATTTTACTTCATCGCTATTATGACTTTGTTCTCTATATCCAAAGCATACATTTTTACCCTGAATTTCCAACTGTTGATGGTGTTGCTGTTGTTATTATTAGAGCAAAATTTTGTTCTTGGTGGTCCTCTATACAAATAGTTGTCCTTAAATTTGAAAACTCCTGGCACTTAGCTAATGTTAAGCTTTGCCTACTATTTATATTTATAGCATTTTAACTATTTGTATTTTGCTTTATTTACTTTTTTCTTTTGATCTCCATATCTCCTATTCCCTATCTATCTAAATATTTAAACTTTTATTCAAGTTTCTCTTCTTATTCAAATTTTTTGCTTATATCCAACATTATCATCTACCTGTAGTACAATTTCCCCTGCCTTAGAGAAAAGTTCTGACTCCATTCAACTTCAACTCCCTTATTTATAGTATGAGCACAATAAAATGATAGCTATTATCTCATTACCAAATGAGACAGTGTATTTGCAAAGTTTTAAATTCTATAGTGTTATACAATAATGACTATTACTATATAACCATTTTAAATGGGTCCAAGATTAACATTAAAATACTTTTGCAGAAAGATATAGTGGATTGGAAGAATTAATATTATTAAAGTGTCCATACTTCCCCAAGCCATGTTTAGATTCAGCGCAATCCCTATCAAAATTCCAATGCCATTTTTCACAGAAATAGAATAAATAATCTTAAATTTGTATGGAATCACAAGCTACCTCAAAAAGCCAGAGCATGCTTCAGGAAGAATAAGCTGGAGGCATCGCACTTCCTGATTTCAAACAATTTTACAAAGTTATAGTAATCAACCAGTATGTCAATGGCATAAAAACAGACACAGATTAGATCAATGGAACAGAACTTAGATCCCAGAAATAATCCCATGAATATATGTTCAACTAATATTTGACAAGGGAGACAAGAATATTCAATGCAGAAAGACTACCCTCTTCAATAAACAGAAATAAAACCCTCTTCCATAAATGGGCTTGGGAAAACCAGAGAGTGATATGCAAACAAATGAAACTGAACCCCCTATTTTACACCATTCACAAAATTAACTCAAAGGGAATTAAGAACTTAAACGTAAAAACTAAAATCATAAACTCTTAGGGAAAAAAAAAAACATAGTGAAAATCTCCTTGACATTGGTCTTGGCAATCATTTTTCTTGGAATATGACACCAAACGCATAAGCAACCAAAGCAAAAATTAACAACTGGCACTACATCAAAATAAAAAGCTTCTGCATAGGGAAACCATCAATCAACAGAATGAGAAGGTAATCTACAGAATGGAATAAATCATTTACAAACCATATATCCGATAAGGGATTAACATCTAAAATATATAACAAACTCATGTAGCTCAATACCAAAAAAATAAATTAAAAAAAAAAAAATCCGATCAAAAGTGGGCAAAGGACCTGAATAGACATTACTCAAAAAAACAAAACAAAACAAAACAAAAAAACAAAAAAAGACATACAAATGGTCAACAAGTACATGGAAAGTTGCTCAACATCACTAATAATTAAAAAAGTGCAAATCAAAACCATGAAGCGGTATCAGCTCATGCCCTATTAGGATGACTATTATTGGGAGAAAAAAAAAAGATAACAAATGCTGGTGAAGATGCTGAGTAAAGGCAACCTTTGACCACTTCTGGTGATAAGGTGCATTGATTAGAGTAGCCATTATGGAAAACAGTATGATGGTTCCTCAAGAAATTAAAATAGATGTATCATATGATCCAGCTATCCTGTTTTTGTGTATTTTTTCAAAGGAAATAAA
>PVKE010047165.1:0-12014 GCA_004027555.1 Craseonycteris thonglongyai | reverse complement strand
TCAAACTGTTTTTGAAGCACTTGCAGGGTCTCAATAAATAATGACACGTTTAATTCATTGTTACCTAGCATTTTCCTCATATATGGGAAGTGCACGAGAGACTTGATATGCAGATGTGATATCAACAAAGTCAATTTCGCTTTCAATGCATTTACAGAGCTTATCATTTCAGCTATATTTTTGTCTTTTCCCTGCAACTCCAAATGGAAAGAATCTAATTTTTCTATGGTGTCAGCAAGAAAACCCAAATCCACCAGCCAGCAAGAGTCTGTTAGTTCATCATAATTTTCATTTTTATCATGTATAAATGTTTTTATTTCTTCAATTAAGTTCACAAATCTTGTAAGAACTTTACCTTTAGTAAGCCAACTGAGCCAATGTACTTCAGTATGCAGGATGAGATCGTGTTCTTTATCTTCAGTATCTTCTAACAGGGCCTTGAAAAGTCGGTGTTGCAATGGAGCTGCTCGAATAGAGTTGATTATCTTTGTGACTATTTCATAACATGTTCAAAGGGCAGTATTTTACAACACAAAGCTTCCTGATGGATAATACAGTGGTAGGACATAAAGTTTGAAAATGGTTCATCTTTCCTGCAAAGGGCAATAAATCCTTTGTTTTGACCAGCCATTGCTGGTGCCCCATCGGTAGTTATCGCAGACAACTTATGCACAGGCATGTTTATCGACCTGGCGTATGTTTTGTAAGTTTTATAAATATCCTCACCTCGCGTCTGTCCTTTCATTGGTAATATTTGCAACAGCTCCTCTTTTACTGTGAAGTTACTAAATACCATTCTCACCATAACTGCCAACTGTGCAGTGTCTGATATATCTGTTGACTCGTCAAATCGCAGAGAGAAGCAGTCACGTATTTCCAAGTCAGTCTTTAACTGAGTTTGCAAGTCTTTTGAAATTGCGTGTATTCTTCTGGTGACTGTGTTATTTGACAACTGTAGGTCTTGTATCACCGACATAATCTCACGCTTGTTAGAATATTCCTCAAATAAACAATCGGCAGCAGTCAGAAATGCTTCTTTTAACAATTCACCATCCTGGAAAGGTTTTCTCTTCTTTGTGAGCATGTGAGAAATTTTGAAAGAAGCAATGGTTGCCTTTTTAGATTTTTCCACATGTCTAGTGAAAACAGTCTGTTGAGTAGTTAAACTTAATTTTAGTTGATTTATTTTTTTCTTTCTTACTTCAGATTTAAGTGGATAATTTGTATCAAAAGTGGTATGACTTGTCTGAAAGTGACGTTCAACATTATGTTTTTTCAGCACTGCAATACTACTGCCACACAACAGGCAAACGCATTTACCTTTTCAATTAATGAAACAATGTGATTCCTCCTAGTCTGTGTTAAAGTTATAGGTTCGTTTTCTCTTATTTGGTCCACTTATTTTAGGACTAAAAAAATAAAAATAAAAATAGTTATAGAACTACAATATCATATCAAATTGACACCATAATAATAGATTACCTACCTCGCTTTTAGTTCATTTAAAATCGAATACATCAAAACACTGTGATCCTAGCTAACTGTCACGACCCGATCAGTCCAGCAACCGCAATCAAAATGGCATCTTGGCGTCTCCCGGTTGGGGGGAGGAGAGTTTAAAGAGCGCAGCGGCTAAACAAGACGCGACATGTACAAAGGCGAAAGCTAGGGAAAAACTTATACATACGATATCGCAAACATACCAACGACTATAATGAACCTGTGTAGATACTCAAACAATATTTTAAAATTCTAACAAATGTATAAAAAGAAATTATAGTTTTACTTAGTGTTTATGAAAAACTTCTGATGCAGTCAAATAATGGCGGGCACACACAAATCGGGCCGTGGGCACGGGGTTGGGAATCCCTGCCCTAACCTGATGTTTTAATCAAATACTGGATAATTTTATGGTTAAATTAACTAAACTTGGCCTGATGTTTTCCCTTAACAGGGTGTTATAGAAATTCTGATTTATTGTTGCATCCCTGATGAGAAGACTCAGATCCCAAAGAAGGCTAGGAAATTTGTTATAATGTTTTTAATAACTGAGATGGGAAAAATGAGGAAAGAATGGAACAGTGATTCTGAAGATGAGATCAGAGACAGGCCAGACTTTTGGCCTCAGTTATTAGACAGACCAATGCTAAAGCCACCTCAGGGCCACCCCGACTACCCAAGAAGAGGAAAGGAACAAGAGATAAAGATGCCTGCTTTGAATGTGGAAGCCCAGATCACCAGAGTAAGGAGTGTCCTAATCCTCTCAAACAGCCATGCCCCTGTGCAAATGAAAAGGGCACTGGAAGAGCAACTGTCTCCTGTTTCAAAGGGAGCAGGGACCAACTTCTTCTCCACAAATGGTTGTGATCAACTGACAGGGCCTGAGGTTTCCAGCAGCTCCCAAGAAAAAGGTTATTCCCATGACAAGGGAGGAACTGTGAGTGACCCTTGACATGGCAGGTAAGCCTGTTAATTTCCTGATTAATATGAGAGCCACTTGCTCTGTCTTTACTGCTTACTGTGGACCTATTTGCTCTGAAACCTGCTTGGTTGTGGGCAGTAGGAATCGAGAGTGCCAGGAGTTACCCAGGAAAGCCAGTTTTCAGTGGGTGGAAGGGCTTAGTGAGGGCGAGTGCAGGTCATGACACCCAGGTGAGACGGTGGTGGGTGTGCTGCTCCTGGAGCGAAGAACACAAGCAAGTAGTGGCAGGTTCGGGGGAAAAGATGAGCTCAGTTTGGGACAGGTTGAGTCCTGAGCACATCTGAGTCACCCCCAGACAAGGTTAGGGTCCCAGATGCACATTCTCACAGTAGCCTGCACCTTTCATTTGTATTGCTTATCCAAACTGCAATTAAATCAATAATTGCATTATTAGTATTGAATATCTGCCCTGGATTGCACCCTCCCTGAGGCCATGGCACAGGTCTAACCACTTCCCTGCTATATCTTCAGCACCTAGTACAGGGTCAGGCATGGCATAGGTAACAACAACAGAAAATCTGTTTTGAACGAATTAATGAATGTGGAGCTGTGCACAGGTATTTAAGTGAAAAACCTGGGTTGAAGCTCTAGACTTATAAGTAGGAGAATTGTGCACTTAAATAGGAATGGAATTCCAGTCTCTGGGTTAAGATAGGTTATCCCCTGGGCCCAGGTTGGTTGAGAAAAATCAAAATTCAAGCCAGAACCCTGGGAAACACCATCACCCAAGGAGGGAAGGAAAGAGGAGTAGCCAGAAAAATGGGCAGAGAACTAAGAGAGGGTCGTGTCCTGGAAGCTAAAAGAGGAGAGAGAGTTTTATGCCTGGAGGAGTCAGTGGAGTCAAATGCTGCTGAGAGGTCTTGTAAGATGAAAACCACCAGCACTTACAAAGCCCTTGTGTGCCAGGCACTATCTGACAGCGTGTGTATGAACTCATTTCAATGACAGCCATGTCATGCAGGTGTTATCATCATTGTCCCCTCCCTAAGATGAAGATGCTGAGGCACAGCTACTTTGTCGGGAGGGGGTCTGTATTTTAACGTAGGCTATCCAGTTCCCGAGAGTGCTCTTCATCATTACATATGCTGCCTCCGAGAAGGGTAACAGGTGGGTCATTGGCAGGTGAAATTCAGTGGCACTGTGGGGTGAACCCACATGGCAGTGGGTAAAAAAGTGAGTTGGAAGCAAGAGGGTCAAGACCAGAAGTCCAGCTCTTTGCTACAAAGAGTGGTCCACTTCCCTCAGGCCCAGCCGGCTCATCTCAAACTGCATTGTCACAAGCTCTCAAGTGGGTCACGTGTAGAGTGAAGCTTAGACTTCTTAGAGTGTAAGACCGGAGGATCTTTCAGGAACGTTGGGTGAGAGGAGGGAGAGAGAGAGAAAAACAGTGCTAAGTGAGAGGCTTTTTTGTTAGCATGGAGAGACTTAAACATGTTCATAGAATTAGAACAGTGGTTTTCAACCCCGCAGCACATTAGAAGCAACTGGGATGCTTTAAGAAGTGACTGGTTCCCTGAGGTCCATCCCCAGAAAACCTGTGTGTGTGTGACCCAAGTGATTGTAATGTGGGGTTGGGAGGCAATGAAGACCCATCCAAGGAAAAGGCACAAGTTAGGAAGAAGGCGATGGAGGTGCAGGCACCAGGGGCCTCCTCAGAAAAATGGAAAGGGGTGCAATGAGGATGAAGAAATGCAAAGAACATGCTTTGGGAAAGGAGGAAAAGAAGAAACAGTGAAGCAGAGATAAATTTGTAGAGGGTGAGACCAGCAAGGAGATAGACATTTGAAAGGAATCATATCTGAGAGCCATGATTGATTAATTTCTTAAATTTTAGCTAGGACATGCATGGTGTGGCAAAAATGGTACTTTAAAAACTGAAGTCAGATGGTGTTACTCTGCTGCTCAAAGCTTTGCAGCATCTTCCCATCACATGTGGTTTACTTGGCCCTTGGTGATCTGGACTGGTGGACCTCATTCTCTGTTCTCCAGCACACCAGGCTCTCCAGTGTTCCTTTTCATAGGAACATGTTCTTGCCTCAGGGTCTTTGTACCTGCTGTTCCCACCTATGGGGCATTTTTCCTCTGCATAGTCACATGATCTGCTCCTTCCCTTCATTCAGGGTCTCCTCCAGTGTCCTGAGAGAGGACTTTCCTCATCACTATCTATCCCCTGCCTCTGAATTGTTATCTACTACTGCCTAATATCATGCCATAAACCTATTATACTTGCCTATTTGTTTGAAGTCTGCCTCTGCTACCAGAATGTAAGCTCCATGGGAGCAAAGATTTGTCTTGCTCACTATGGAATCTCCACCACCTAGAATAGTGAGCACAGAGGTAGTGCTTGCAAAAAGTTTGATGAATGAATAAATGTCTGCTGCTGCTTGGTGAAAATGAATAAGATGCTGAGATGGAAAGGTATTGCTGAGAGTGCATGGGGAAGGTTATTAGCCAGGGAGATTAGATTTCAAGAGAATGAGATGATGAAGGACAAGTTAATGGGCATCTTTGAGAGCCCAATCGAGGAGGGAATGCAGGGTTGCAAATGGCAGGAAAGATAGTAAGCAAGGCAATTTCCTTGTGTGGCTGAGAATGTGGTTTCTGCACGAGACCACCTGCTCTCTGTGTGGTTCTGGGTGAGTTTGTTCACCTTTCTAAGCCTCAGTTAGCCCATCACAGGGCTTATAAGCATAGTACCTTCCATTTAAAGTTTTGACGGGGTTAAATAAGCTAATAGCCATAAAGAGCCTTCCACAGGGTAAGTTCTTAAAAAGCATTGATTACTATGATGACCCAAGATTAGGGAAAGACTGTGAAATGTCGCCAATGTAAAAACATGTTTCTGTAATCATTATAAGTCTTGGTTCAAAATGTCTTACCCTGGAGTAGACTTGGTGTGTTACCTTGCCCCAACCATACTCCCATAAACTTTGTCATGCCAATCCTATTACCAGCCTTTTCTCCTTTCTGATGGCATTTCTGAGGGTTAGCTAGTGCTTGGCACAATAAATTCTCCATAAATATTTGTTGACGTTTACTGCACTCTACTGGACAGTGCTTAGGTTATCTGGTCAGGATAATCTCTATGTGCAGTGGTTGCAGTGTCTGCGACCTCCTTAGGGAGCATCAACCACAAGAAAGAGGATATCTTTCGGGAAGCAGGGATGGCTTGGTGGGTTAAGCACTCGTTTTGCAGCCCTAGGGACTGAGGATCAAATCCCGACCCTAGCCCATGTGGACCCATGAGCTGAACTGGAGTGTGCTTCCCATGCCAGAGGCCCCCAGTTCAGTTCCCGACCCCCACTTCGGATCCTGGCTCGAGGGGGTGTGCCTCCCATGTGGGAAGCCCCTGGCCCAGTTCCTGCCCTGTACAGCCACCGCCCACCTGTGTGGAACAAAACCATGTTGAAAACTGATGACATACAACTGTGGAGGCTGCTTTGGGCCCATTCCCTTCTCTCTGTCGCTAGCTGACTCTGTCAAAGACAATAAAGTAAATCTTAAAAAACAAAACAAAATAACAACAGAAAAAGATAGCTTTCTTCAAGTACTCCTAGAGGCCAACTGGTTCAAATTTAAAAACAGAGCCCAGCAGCATGTCTAAATAGGAGCCACCCACATAGGCAGTGCTTCAGGGAGAAGCCTGCACGAAACTGCCTGCTTCTAGCGTGGAACTACAGTGTACACAGTTTTTGCCGTCTGAGCCAGCCCTTCTTCATAAAGGAGTTCCTGGATTTTTTTTTTTTTCAACCAATAAGGCTGAGGCTTTCCCCATTTAGTTGGAGCCTGCAGCTATATCCTTATTAGCATCTTCACTGACTCATCAAGAGCAGCTCCATTCCAACCAAAGGACAGTGTTTTTGGACCAAACTGTGAAGATTTGGAGTTCTTATTTGCGTGAGAAAAGACCAATCAGGGATCAGAGGCAGGAGTTTCTCTGTATATATGTCAGTTCACCGCTGGCTGGAAGAATGTATTTCCCTTTTTCCAGAAGACTAAAGACTGAGTTTGAACCACTGGAGAAGTCCTCTTGCTAGAGCAGGGGAGAGCCTAGCATTGTGAACCAGCCTGGACCAGAGCAGAGCCATCTAGTTAGAGAGGGGCCTAGCCTCAGGACCATCTCACGAGTGCTATTCAATTAATGAGCTGCTTTAGAGCTGTGTCTGTGTAAGGTTGAGTTTTTGCACTGAAAATTTCTTTCTTCACTGTCTTCCATACTGGGGATTTCTGTTGGCATTGAATTGGCTCCAATGACCATTGGTTGTCGGGGAAATGGGTTAGGTAGAAAGACAACATTCTTGGGGCTCTCAATCACCTCTAAGGCTGGCTTAGTAAACGTGGCTAACTAGGAGGGGAATGGGTTTCCTCTGGAACTTCCTTAGTGAGCTATAGTGTTGAGCCTTTAGTTTCTTTAAGAGGTGTGGCCTCGGTGTAGCCTCTGAGGAAGTGATTTGCTGACGCTGCGTGTCCGGGGGCGGGACTCAGTTGCTAGGGAGCGGCGTGGCGGCCTTGAGGGGGCTGTAGCGTCTGCGCGGCGGAGCGAGGTGCTTGCTGGGCCCGCCGCTACGCTGCGACGCCGAGGGCTGCGGGCAGCGGCGCGAGGCGGCGTCGCCATTGCGGCCTCGCTAGGTGGGCGCATCTGGCTTTCTGAGCAGGGCCCTAGCGACCGCCGGCACCATGGGCCAGTGCGGCATCACCTCCTCCAAGACAGTACTGGTGTTCCTAAACCTCATCTTCTGGGTGAGCAGGAGGCGGCCGGCGGGGAAGGGCGAGGGGCGGGCGGCGCGGGCCCGTGAGGCCTCGCCTGAGGTGCCCGAGGGGCGGGCGGCGCGGGCCCGTGAGGCCTCGCCTGAGGTGCCCGGGGGGCCTGGTGGGGGCCGCGACGGCGAGCCTGGGTCCGGGCGATGGAGCCCTAGAGGGGCGAGGTCGCTCCTACCGGGCCGGGATGGAGGCCCCGATGTGAGGGGCGATGAGGGAAGCCTCGGCGCCCGGCCGCTGGGTGCAGGCCGGGGGCTCGGCGGGGAGAGGCCGAGCCGTACCCCCGGCCCTGCCCCTGCAGCAGCCTGCTGAACTGGGAGCTTTTGCTGCTAGCTCATTCAGACTTCAGGCTCGAAACAGGATATTCCCCAAAGGGTCAGGTCCCGCTTTGTCAGGGCACGGAGCCTCCGCAGCCCCAGCGCCATTCCCGAGGCGTGTGTGGTGTCGACTCAGGGTGAGAACATGCACTTAGAACGCTTCGTGTCAGTAGAACTGGGAAACTGAAAGGTTTCAACTTTGTAAGCCAACTGATCTTATGACCAAGAAAAGCACCTCTTTTGGTCATGGAGGGCGGGGCCCTGGGGTTCGTAAACCTTGGTTAAATATGATTCAGATGTCATAAGATTTTTAAAGCTGTGGACTCACTTTCAATAAAAGATAGCTTTTGAATTGTTTTTGGACACACCCCCAAAGGGGTGTTTATAACCGCTTCATCCTAGTTCAGGTATTTAACTCACCAGGGGCTTGACTACCGGTAGTAACCAGTGTCGCTCCAGTCAGTCTATCTACTAGTCCGTCGGGACCTTGCATATACATAAATCCTTATTAAGCATTGTTGTATTTAAAACACACACACACACACCCGCCCCCCCAAAACAAAAACAAACACAAACCTTAAGCAGTAAATTAAGGTTCAGCCCCCTTCTGATACTGCAACTGAAGTCCTCAGTCACCTTACCTTCCTCATGGCTGGTCGTGTTCATTAATATTTGCTGCCCTGAACAGACTTCTTTCCACAGTCGCCGGGATACCCCTTGACCATTCCCACTTCCCATACTGTTGTATGTCTCCATTCAATTTCTTCCCACACACAGACCTAATGTGGAAAGAATCCTTTTCTTCTTACAATCCTCATCCCTCCCCACCCCCACCCCTGTACCCCTCTAAAAAGGATGACACTTTATATCCCCACTGTTAATAACATACAAGGATAATAATATATAGTAAGGCATCTATACACACGTGCATCGCCATAGACTTTTCTTAGGGTATTTATGATGTGATGGAAGGAATCCTGATTGATAGTACCTCTTCAAAATCTCCCACATGACATTAGGGTTTTCATGATTTCTTCTTTTCCAATTAGAGTACTGTTTCTTATACTTTAGTTTGAATTACAAGCCTTTTTAAAAGGTAAAAAAATATTCATGGATTCCCAAATGAGAAACACTTAGGCAGAGACTTGGCTTTGTACCCTTTACAGTGATTTTTATGGGCATAAATTTAATTTTGAAAAATAATCAGATGAATTTTAGACTATTCAAGCTCAGGGACTAGAATTGCTAATGTAAAAAAATATTGGAAATACAGGAACCATTTTCTTTAAATTTTAAAAGTAATTTAATTTTCATTTACTCTAAAATATCAGTTAATTCTAAGTGATTGCTCATGAATCTTTAGAAATTGTGTAAGCATATGTACTATTGTTAGTTTCTTTAGTGAACAAGGTTACATTGAACTTCAGTTGTGGTTTTCATAGTGGGTTATTGCCAGGCCTAAAGTCATACAGTGTAGTAAAAACACTGTATCTAAGTAGGATTGTAAAGCTTTTGTGAGGTGTAATAAGGAAGTTAAGCAAACATGCAGGGGAAAAAAATTGTGGCATAGACCAGATTAGTGCAATATAACTATTGAGGAAACAGTATTATTAGACATGTCTCCCATCAAACAATTAGTTTAGGGACAAACTATTGGAATCTGATGATGATGGTAATAACTAACATTTGAATGCTTATTACACCTAAGCACTGTGCTAAGCACTTGATATGGAGTGTCCTCACATCAGTGCCTTCTGGCAGGGAATATTATGCTTATTTTACAGATGAGAACATTAAAGTTTACTCAGTTAAAAGTAGCATACCCAAGGTGTGGCAGAACCTGCATGCAAACTCAAGTTGTCCTATACCTTATATATATAGCCTGTGGTTTTAGAGCAAAGTGTGATTTCAAAGGTTTGGAAATGGAAAGGAATTCATTAGGCTATGTTAGAGTTACTTTCTCTAACTGATTTGAACCTTGTTTAGAACCTTTATAAGCATTTATACTTCATTATGTAACTTGCCAATTAGAAAAATTAAGCCGTTATGAGGAAGTACATAAAACCTATGTTAGTTGGTTCGCCCTGGGAATTTATAATGCATTCTTCAGTTCTAGGTATATTCTTACATAGGGGCCCCTCCCTCTTTTTAATGCCTTACTGTATAGGTGAGAGAATAAGTATCCCTATTGAAAGTTTGAGTTCCCTTGGGCAACTTTTTAACTTTGTTTTACTGGCACTTCACTATCAGATGATAATGGCTGATTGTGGATAAGTGTTAAAGCTTAATTGCTTTGGCTGTATCTTTAAACTATACCCTTTAATATCTTGATATCCTAGTTCAGTTGGCAGTTTGTTCAGTGAGCTGCGATGTAGAAATATATATGTACCTGACGTAGCCTCGGCACTAAATGATCTATTTAGTCAAAATTGTTAACATTCACTTAGTCTAGATTGTTGTGGATAATGCATTCTAAGAAAGTAACTGGAAAGACACGTGCTGAAAGGGGAAACAATTGTTTCTAAAATCCTGAAGGTTGTCTTAAGAGAAATAGAGTTCCTTGTGGCTTGAAAGATAAACTTGGATCTTTGAGTGGCATAGCTTTAAGTGGAAACGTATTAAGGCTAGACCCATGATAACTTATAGAAGATGGTTAGGAGTGTTTGAGGCACATGACTAAATTTTGAACACTATTAGAACAGTCATTAACCTCTTTTATAAACTGTACCTTTGTAGCAAGGTTAGACAGGATTCTTATTTGGTGAGTCATTTGATCTGACCCAGGAGGCCTCATCCAAAACAGGTTTAAATCAGTACTTTTTAATTTTCAGGTTTTTATTCTGTTAAGTTACAATATTTGAGTACTTAAGCCCCATGTTATACAAATTACCTTTACTTTCCTGATGAGAAAAATCAGTTGACTAGTATTTATTTTATTCATAAGTGTCCTAGGCATTATGGAGACTGCAAGAGAAAACTTTGTCCATGCTTAGAATTTATACTCTGGCACATCTATTTAGGCTATTTTTCATCTGTATGAGAGGCAGTAGTAACACTAAAACACCTATGGAGTAGGAAGTACCACAAGAAAGGTCAGACACCTTTTTAAATGCCTTTAGAAACAACTTCACAGTGTGGCGCTTTCACTAATCATCACTCACTCATGTGAAATGTTAATACCCTTGTACATACAAATAGTACTTGGAAGCCATATATAATCTTTAAAATTTACCTCATTTTAAAAAAGCTTTTTGCATCACACTTTCCTCTGTGTACATATAATTAAGGAAAATTGCTTTGTTAAATATAACACATATTTATATGTGTTAAATATAACACATATTTATATTAATATTTGAGCTCCTAGTTTGTGCTTGTATTATTGATAAATTGGTGAAACAGACAGTGAAGATCTTGGATTTATAGAACTTTCTATTGGAGCAAGACAATAAAAAATAAGAAAAATAATCAGATGGTGATGTGTTATGCAGAAGATTTAAACAGGATGATGTGATAGAGTGATTAGGTGACTTCCTTAGGTTGGCACAGAAGGTTTCTCCAAAGAGATGAAATTTAATCTGGAATATAAGAAGGGGCTGGTTTCAGGGTGATTTGGACAGGTGAGCAGGGGGCATTTAAGATAGGAAACAACAACCTACAGTCCCTAAGGCAAGGGTATACGAAGTATGTTCAAATTACCAAAAGAAGGTTTACTGTACCTTTATACTTTTGTTTAAAAAAATTTATAATGAAATATTTCAAGATAAGCCTCTTTTCACAAATTATTTTAGATATACCTATTTTGTTACCAGCATACCCTACACATTTGAATTGGGAATATGATACTTTAAACTGGAACCTTCATCTGACATCCTAGGATTTGTTTCTCTACCTTCTGTATTTATATCATCATGAATGACTGCTCTGACAAAGATTATGTTATTGCAACACATCTTCAGCTAACAGATTTTTTTTTTCTTTTTTGTAGTTGTTTTTCAGTTCACTAGAAGAAGAGCTAACTTTGTCAGTTATCAAGTCATGTATATTAATAAACCTGTTTCTTGTCTTTGACAGTTAAGAAAATGAATATTTTCAGTCTTAACTACATTCTCAGTTATCTGTCCACTGACTAAGTGCCTTCTGGCTCTGAATAGTCATTAACTGAAAGAACTTATAGAATTGGGAAATTGGAATCAACCAGGTACCCTTATGCAGAAAAACTCTCTTTAGTTGCAATTTAAGGCATAGGTTGTTAATTAGCTTTTAAGGATATTTATCCTTAAAATATTTAAGTGAATTTTATCTCATAAGATTCAATTAAGGTTAGGATTTTTGCAGAAAATTTATTCCATAAAACTTATACTTGAACCAAACAATACCCTAAGAATAATTCACTCAATTAATGTTAGTTAAGTATGCTTTATCTCTGAGAAATACAAAAAAAGGAAAAGAAAAAA
>PVKE010047164.1:0-12017 GCA_004027555.1 Craseonycteris thonglongyai | reverse complement strand
GGTGGGAGAGGGCACCAGCATTATGGACACACTCAATGGTTTGGTGGTTACCAGGATAGGGGGGAGGAGCGGGGGGACAGTTGTGGGGGGAGGTGGGAGTGGGCACTAGATATAAGGTGATGGAAGGGGAGCTGATACTGAGTGATGGGCACATAATACGATGCATGAATGATGTGAGGTGGACTTGTACATCTGTAAATTGTCTAATTGTTACCAACCAATGTAACCTCATCAAATTTAACAATAAATTAAAAAATAAATAAATAAATAAATAAATAAATAAATAAATAAATAAATAAATAAAAAAGAAAGAAAAAAAAAACAAACAAAAAAAACTTGTATTCCTCTGAAGCTTAGTTTTGTTAGAGGTAGATATGTGATACATGGGTGATGTGATATGGACTTGTACATCCAGAAACTATCTAATTGTTACCAATTAATGTCACCCCATTAAATTTAACAATAAATAAAAAATAAAAAAAAAAGAGAAAAGGGATATTTTTATTTTTCAAAAATTATACCCAATTCAAAAACCACTGTTAAATTTTCTCTAGTATTTTAAGTGCCACCTTTTCCTATAAGCAAATTATGATTTATATACATGCTTCTTACTGAACTCTTTTTTTTTTTTTTCCATTTGTCTATTTGTCTGTTCTTGAACTACTGATATAGATAGATAGGGAGGGAGGGAGAGAGAGAGGGCTGAGAAATAGATAGATATGTTTGACATCTGAGAAGAAAACCCCATGCACATCATTCCTCTTTTTCCTAAACTTGTCTTTTAAAAAAGATTTATTTTATTGTTTTTGACAGACAGAGAGAGACAGAGAAAGACTGAGAGAAGGGGAGAGCCCAAAGCAGTGTCCATAGTTGTACGTCATCAGTTTTTGATATGGTTTCCTTCCACACAGGTGAGCAGGGGGCGGAGGGGGGAGGGCACAAAGCGGGGAACTGGGCTGGGGGCCTCCTACATGAGAGGCATACCCCATTGAGCCAGGAGCTGAATGGGGGTGGGGGTTGGGGAGGTGAAAATTGAACTTGGGGCCTCCTACATAGGAAGCACACCCCAGTTCAGAATATGGGTTTGCATGGGCTGGGGCCAGGATTCGATCCTCAGTCCCCTGGGGTGCAAAGAGAATGCTTAACCTGCTGAGCCATCCTAGCATCCCCTCTTAGTTCATTTTAAACACTTAGTTTTCCAGAAAAATTTTCTACTCAACTCACCAAGTTCCCAAAACCCATCAAAGAGATTTTGAAAGTTATAGTTATTTAGTATATAAATTTTGTGCCTATGTCATCTTTAAAATATTGGGCTTTTCTTCTGGGATTGCATTATATTAATAAGTTAAAATAATTTTCATATTTTAGTAATTTTTAAAAATGTATTTTCATATGATTGTTGTATATTTCTTATTAAATTTATCCCAATATGTTGTATTTTTAGTACTATTATCAATGGACTTTTTCTTTTTCATTATATTTTCAAGGTAGTATTTTTTGCACTAGTATATGAGTTTTGTTTTCAGCAACTACTGTGTTTAACTTTATTTTGGTTTTATTATGTTTTCTGTTCTATTCATATTTTTAATATAGAGTGCCCACTATTATTATATATTTAAATAAAGGTAATTTGTTTCATCGTTTCCATTCTTATTCTTTTTATTTCTTTTTTCTTAACCTTTGGCATTTGCTAAAACTACCAGAAGAAAAAATTCAATAACAGTAGGAATTATATAGTATTATAAATTGAATCTGTATGATTATTGCTCTTTTTTATTTAAAAATCATTTGATTCATACATTTTCTTAATGTTCAATATGTTGGAATGGTTTCCTAGGTCCGTTTTATGTGAGTAACTATCCTTTTAATCCCTGTCATTTCAGTTTGACTTATGCAGTAATATCAGGTAAATGGAAGAATACTGGGACTATTTTAACAGCATAACCTACTAATGATTGAATATTAATATATAAACCCAAATAACTTTCCCAACACAGATTTTCTGAAAGAGAAAAAACTAAAATAGTATTTATTGGAAGCTTGGTTAAACATCTAACTAGGGTAATCTGTATGTACTGATATAGAAGGACGTCTGCCAAATATTTCTAACTTAACAAAGCAGCATCTCTAATACAATCTCATTTCTATGTGAAATAAATTTATACACATACACAGACATATTCACGTTTTATTTTTATGGTCTAGAAAGGAACACATCAACAATATCAGAATAATGGAGGCTAACACAAGGGTTGATGTTTGAAGAGTGAGAGAGGTTTGTTTACTGTCCATAAATGGTCCTCCCTGTACTGTCAAGCACTCATTTCCCAAAATTCAGCCTTGATCCATTAGTGATACACAAAAACCAATATTGCTACATTGTATTTTGGAAAGCTTTATATTACAACATAAACTGCACCTGAAAAGTCAAATTACTGTGTATATTACTGACATGATGTCCAGGAAAAGAAAATGCTTTTATATTTTCCCCCCTCAAATATATCAAGACATGCCATCTACTTCAACTGATTTAATACACATAACCACATAAAAATTTCATGGAAAGTAGAACTTAAATGCTATTTTACATATCTAACTTCTTGTCTGTGAAGGCCGCTTACCATTGAGATTCAGCTTATTCTGGGAACTCGGCTACCTGCCTTAAAATACACATTTCCATTAGCTGACAGAGAATCCCACACTGGTTTACTCTGCTTCCTAAAGACACTAGTTATTTTCTTAACAAGACATATACTCCTGATGAATAACTCCTTTTTTGTTTGCTGTCTTACCCTTTAGCTGATTCTAGGGTAGAAAATACAAGTTAGGAAAAGAAAAATAAAAAAGTTGTTAATAATATAAATAATAAATTAACATTTAACCAGTGCAAAAGCTTTCAAACAAGTTCACTTCCAAATTATTTGGTCTAAAAATTTCAACTCAGAGCTAAGCCAAATATTGACTTAAGGATTCTTTGGTTTGAATATGTATGGCATGGGGCATAATGAATGGCTAGTCTCCATACCAGCAGCTAATTAATTAATTAATTAATTATACTTCTATGTTTAAGGTGTAGAGAAATTTAATTCAGCTAGTCATATAATTTCTTGACTTGCAGAAACAGGTTATTAGGATTTTCTTTTTTCTTTCTTTTTGAAATGCCTTCCTCTATCTGTCTTTGAAAAAATGATAAAGTTCCAATCTACCCTTCAAAGCTGAAGTCCCTAATTGGTTAGAAATGTAAAGCACTATGACGTCCAAAATGCATGGCTTGGGAAATGCATCCAGAGAACCTGATCAAAGTAAAAGATGGAGGAGAGGCTGATTCTGGCCTAGAGCTTTCCAGCTATTCACAGATCTAGTTTCAGTCTAGAATAATACTAGGTGATGTTTGCTTAAGTTAAAAGCTGAAGTTTGTGCATGTGTTTGTGTGTAGAAAGACATAAAATAACACTTTTCTATAATTTACTACTTTCCACAATCCAACCTACAATGTCTAAACTGCAATTAAAAAGACATTCTCATGGACATTATAACACATCATTTAATTTTATATATGCAAACTAAATGTATGAAAGACTACCTTCCATTAAAGATGTATACAGTAACATACAATATACTATCCAAACTCTCAGATAATTAAAATAAAATCAAGTTTAAGTGTTGTATTCAATTATAAAAGCCAAGTTAACGTTGTTTTCTACATCATTATTTCAGGAGTAAATTTCAATAATGATTTGGAAAATGGAGTACCAGTCATGAAATGAAGTGATCCTTGAAGTAAATGCAAGTATTTGAGGAAAGTAGGAGTATCCATATGCTTACTGATTTTTACTTGTCTGTAAGGATGGGACTATTTTAAAGCAGATACAAATACACAAACTGCACCTCCCATATATAACTGGAAATGTGAATTTATTTTACTGTGTCTGTGCTTGAAATTAGAAAATTCTTTCCTCTAATCTATCTTTTCTCAGTGCTATGTAGTTTATCTTAAGATATACAGTATTTTTTTAATGTTTTATTTATTTATTTAGTTTTGACATAGAGAGTAATAGATACAGAAACAGAGAGAGAACTGAACTGGGGGAGCTCCCCAGTTCAGCATATGGGTCCACACGGGCCGGGGCTGGGATTTGATCCCCAGTCCCCGGTGCTGCAAAGTGAGCACTCAACCCACTGAGCCATCCCGGCTTACCCTTAAGATATTTTTATGAGGAAAAAAAATCTAGATGCTCAAAAGATCTCATTTATATTTTTCCATGGGAATTTTATCTTCTTTGACAGAAACCAGTAACTATTTTTAAAAGAATTTTTTTTTTTATTGATTGACTAAATGAAAAAGGTCTACAAAGAGTTTTGTTCATATTGCACCAAATACATTTCAACATGTATAACAAATGACTTAATATCACAGAAAACCATAGCAGGTAAGGATATACCGGTTACAAAGAGTGTATATCTTGCAAAGATATAAAAAACCATCGGTGGAACAATAGGAATGAAAATATATCCCAACAATACATAAATCAAAAAACAAAGTGTAAATGAAAGTGCCAGCCATTCATTTTTAGACCCATCGAGCCCTAGGGTTGCTGGAGATAGTTGTTGGTAGTAAAAATGGTCACCCTCCAAAGTGTCAGTGGAAAGCAGCATGATTGGCAGCACAAATAGAAGACAAAGGAGAAAGCCTTCAATCTGCAGCTTATACACAGAAAGAACACAGGGAGCTGAGTTTACAATAGAGCTGACATTACCAAGCTAATGGCATGGGCAATCATGGGGCCACCATGCAACCCTGGTATCAGCAGGGCATCCATTTTCAGCTAAGTGTTAGAGTACCTTTTCGCTTTCTCTCACCACTGCAGGGGTAAGACAACCTAGTGCAGGGGAAACTCACTGACTGGTAATAAATTACTATATTGGATACCTTTTGTTTTCTTTTGGCAATAACTTTACTGTGTATTCCTGCTATCATTACCAATTAAAGTGGAGCCCGCTTTAGTGAACTGTATCTAACGGTATATCAGTCCCAATGCTCCAATTGCATTGGCAAGTATCACAGGGTCAAGAGGCTCCTTTGACCTTCATCATCTAAGTCTTTCCGACCACTCACTATTTGAAGCAATCTCAGCTGAACAGATGGACACTTTTTGCAACATTTTATAAAGCTTAGAATATAAAGATAAATGAAATTGTGTGTCAGGCTTCAAACTTGTTCATGGATATAAAATATTGTTTGTGTAGCCTACAAAATCTCCAGTTTTAAAGTGCATGCTCTGATTCTGGCTAATGCACATAATTGTTTGCTTGTTTTTAAATTGTAGAATTTTTTTTTAAGTCTGAAAAATAATAGAATTTTGTAAAACACAGCTAAGGGTTTAAATTTTTTATTACAGTTATAATAGTTTGCTTAAAGTGCAGGGTTTACCTTTCATTACGGTGCAATAATCATTGCAAGTTCTTTTAAAATTAATAATGCATCAAGAACATTATGCTATACATAGAAAAATCTAAGACTACAAGAGTTGAATGAAGTAAAAATAAAGAGTTTAATTTGCCTTAGATACAATTTTTTTCTTAAACTGTCATCCATTTGTTTGAAGGAAATTGTAGGATTGATACATTTATCTGGATATGAAAGAAAAATGTTTAAGCATCAGCTTTATTTCATTAATCTACTTGTATATCATCATGGTCATTTAAGAATTAAAAAAATCTTAGTTTAACCTAACATAGAAGAAGTATATATTTGTCTTTACTTGAACTAAAAGGCTGGACAGCTCCTTTAAAGTAATCATATAATTTATTGTTTAACCAGGCCACTTTGGAGAGTAGAATAATGTACTATTAGTAGTTATATTGGAACAACAGGCATGTATTAGAATTGTCTTAGTGAAACTGGAAGTATTGTAACCTATTTCAATGAAATATAATAATGAGTATGCTTATTTTTTTAAAAACCTGTATTTCTGTATCACTCCTGAAATGTGACTATTTTTCTGTAAATCACAATTATAACTCTATAAGTCTATTTCTTAACTTACTGATAAAGTGATACTTTCTTTTAATTTTCAAGTTCAATATATTTAGTTCTAATTCTTAACTTCTAACTGTAGTACCGTAAATGAAAAATAAAAACAAAGAAAGAAAAACAGCTAAAGCCCCAGTCATAAAAATATTACTGAATTATTTAAAAATTTTTATTTCAAGATTTTGTGCTTATAAAGTCCATGTGACCAGTATTCTGTCATAGTATTTCCAAAAAAACATCTCTCATCAATCTACTCAATTTCTGTAAAACAAACGGATTTGGGGGCAGGCAAATAAACAACAACAGATATAATTGCTTTAGAGTTATACCACTACTTTTAAAGAACTTACAAGTTTAGAGATAGAAAGAAGGAGAGAAGAACAGAAATAAGAAAGTATACAAAATTACCAATGGGTCTGAGGGAACGCTTCAGGGCACCCTGGATTGGGAACTGACTAACAAACTAGAGACAAAGTTTAGGGTCACTTGTCCAAGACATCTACAGAGACATTTGGTTCATACCAAGAGGTCCTTCAAATTTGGTCCTATCAAAAACATTGCTGAGCAAAGACACCAAGGATGCATTCACTCAACGCAAAGGCCACGTGAAGACACAGCAAGAAAATAGCCAATTGCAAGCCACTAAAGGAGGCCTAAGAAGAAAGCAAACATACTGATACCTTGAGAATTGTGAAAACAAATTCATTGTTTAACCACCCCTACCCTTTCCCCAAATATTCAGGAACAAATTTTGTTCCATGTCAAATGGTCTTTGATATTTGGTCCTGCCAGAAACAGGCATGCTTAGAAAATATCCCTGGGTTCAAATAGCTTATAATGTTTATTTATACTTTTGGTTAACAGGATTAGTACATAAAAGATACTACTGTATTTTGCTGTGTATAACATGCAATTTTTTTGCCCAAATTTGTTAGGAAAAAATAAAGATGATCATTATACATGGGTAGTACTAATTCCATATGTATATAAATGTTTTAATCCTTTTATTTATGCTAATGAGTTAAAAGTGTAACTCTAGAAATCAATAATGATAGCCACATGCAAAGTAATACCCTGGAATATAATAAGGACCTTGGCTTGGGCCCCAACTCGTCCAGGGTCAGGTTGAGCTGCACTTCAGCCTCCTGTGCCTCTGCCCTTGCTGGCTTTCAGCTTCCAACTTGCCTGTGGCTGCATTTCAGCTGTGTTCCCAGGCTCACAGCTCACTTCTTCTTCTGCCAGGCTTTAGGTCATGGCCCCATCTGTCCCTTTCCCTTCTCTCCTGGCCGCTTCCCTTTCTCTGACCTTGTATCTGTTCTTGTGTTTTGTAATTATTGATTATATAAAATTTCTTATACCATATAATATGTTAAAAAATGAATGCTAATTTTTTTTTTATAGTACAAAAAACAAGTACCTAAATATAAACAAAATGTGAATAAAAAAATTAAAAGATTCTTTTCCTGAAAGTTTGGGCCAAAAACATGGGTGTGCATTATACATGGAAGCATATTATATATGGCAAAATATGGTATGTTTTATTGGTCCAATAATTGTGCTGTGGCTATATTACCAATAATAACTGCTGTTGCCTCAGTGCACTGACTAGCTGAGGATCTGCTGTATATGGATCAAAAGTTTCTGTGGATGTTTTGGACAGGGCCAATGTCCACTAAGTGTTTGGGACAAATACATTCTCCTCAACAAAAATGAACTACAACCATGAGCGTGTTCTGACCTTCTGAATAGGGATACAAAGCAAATACCAGCTTTAAAATTTTAGGGTTTTCTGAGTAATTCTGAAAAGCAAATGTACAATACAATTTCCTTTATAGGCTATGAAACACTGAGGGAATTTATAAATACTGTCTCAGGGAAAGGCTCTGAGAGAGTTTGGGAGAAAACAAATGTCTAGTTGAGGGAAAGCCAAATAGGAATTATGAAAAATAATTCATTTAACCAAAGGCAATGGACTGAATGTCTGTGTTGCCCCCAAATTCATCTTAAAACCCTAATTTCAATGTGATGATATTTAGAGGTGGGAAATTTGAGAGGTAGTTATGTTATGAAGGTGGAGCCCTCATGAATGGAATTAGTGCCCTTATAATAAGAGGCCAGATTGCCAGCTAGCCCTTTTTCTGACACGTAAGGATACAATAGAAAGACCACCCTGCCACCCGGAGGAGGGCCTCACCAAATATCAAATTGGCTAGCACCTTGATTTTGGACTTCCTAGTCTCCAGAACTATGAGAAACACACTTATTTTGTATAAGCTACCCAGTCTATAGTATTTTGTGGTAGCAGTCCAAGCTAAGATAAAAAAGAAAAGAAAATGGAAGAAGGATTGAGGGACTTTGCTGATTAACTTACTTAACATTCTACTGAAGCCATAAAATTCCTCCAAAATAGAGGGCATCACTAACACTAGAACAATATAGAAAAGATCAGTCTATCATGGTACAAACCCATGGTGAGGACTCCAGTGGAATGCTGGCTAAATCTAGCCAGGTCTCAAAAACAAAATGTGAAGGGGTGAATTACTTCTACACACAGAAAGACTAAAAACATAATATTACTCAGTCAGGAAACTTGAATGTATATTTCATTATTATTAAATCATAATAATACAGACCATGAAATGTTAACTCATACACCAAATTATGAATTATTAAAAAGACTGAAGATTTTTATATGTATTAAAAGATTTTTTTAAAAGATTGTAACATAAACAAGGGACATCTGAATGAGATACTTATAGGAAAAATGGCTTTTATTATATTGTTTTTGACTTTGATAAACAATATTAATACTACTTAGTTAGTATTAAAAATATAGATTAAACAAAAAAGAATTAAAACCATCCATAATCACATCCAGGAGATTTTTAACTATCTGAAATAGAAATCTGGAAAGAAACCAAGCCTTTCTACAAAGTTTCATAGAATTTTGTAAATAATAGGGTCTCAGAAATTACTATCTGTGTAGCTGTTAGCATATTAACTAAAAGTTTCCAGTTCTCTACCTTTACTAGCACCTGGATTCTACTTCATTATGTTGGTCTCTGTAACTAACAAGAGCAGGAGTATGCTGGGATGGCTCAGCTGGTTGAGTGCCCGGCTTGCAGCCCTGGGGTCTAAGGATCGAATCCCGGCCCTGACCCGTGCAAACCCATATGCTGAACTGGTATGTGCCCCAGTTCAGTTCTCACTGGGGCAAGCTTCCTATGTGAGAGGTACCAGGTTCACACCTGGCCCTCAGGGGTGTGCCTCCCATGGGGGAAGCCCCCAGCCCAGTGCCTGCACTGCATGATCCCATGCCCATCTGTGGAATGAAACTATGTAGAAAACTAATGCTGGGCAACTATGAAGACTGCTCTGGGCCCTCCCCCTTCTCTCTCTTTCTCTCTCTCTGCCAAAAACAATAAAATAAATCTTAAAAAAAAAAAAGTTTTACATGTTCTGAATGCTTCATTAAGTCCTTCTCCTTGTCCTTGGATCCTCCTATTTCCTAACACACAATATTGAAATTAGGCCAATTAATAACTGTACAATTAATAACCATACAAATGGAAGAAAGAGTCCCATACCTCTCACTTAAAATCAAAGCTGAAAATAATTATGCTTAGTGAGAAAGGCATGTTGAAAGCTGGGATGGGCCAAACGTTGGGCCTTTTGTGCCAAAAAAATTAGCCAAGTTGTGAAGGCAAAGAAAATGTTCTGGAAAGAAATTAAAAGTGCTACTCCAGTGAACACAGGAATGATAAAGCAAAATAGCCTTACTGCTAACATGGAGAAATGTTTAATGTTCTGGATACAAGATCAAACCAGCCACAACATTCCTTTAAGCTAAAACCTAACTCAGAGCAAGGCCCTAATGCTTCAATTCTCTGAAGGCTGAGAGTTGAGGAAGCTGCAGAAGAAAAGTGTGGAGCTAGCAGAGCTTAGTTTGTGAGGTCTAAGGAAAGAAACTGGCTCCATAACATAAAAGCACAAAGTAAAGCAGCAAGTGCTAGAAGCTCAGCAAGTTATTCAGAAGATCTAGCTAAAATAATTCATGAAGATAGACAGACTTCAGATTTTCAATGTAAATGAAACAGCCTTATATTGAAAGCAGATGCCATCTGGGCATAGCCAAAGAAAAGAAGTCAATGTCTGACTTCAAGACATCAAAGCTTCAAAGGACAGGCTGACTCTCTTGTTAAGGGCTAATGCAGCTGGTGATTTTATGTTGAAACCATTGTTTATTTACCATTTTGAAAGTCCTAGGGCCATTAAAAGTTATGCTAAATCTACTTTGTGCTCTATAAATGGAAGAACAAAGCCTAGATGACACATCTATTTACATCATGCTTTACCAACTATTTTAAACCCACTGTTGAGGTCTACTGTTCAGAAAAAAGACTCCTATCAAAATATTACTCTCATTGGCAATGCACATGGTCATCCAAGAGCTCTGATGAAGATGTGTGAGATTAATGTTGTTTTCATGCTTGCTGACATATCACCTATTCTCCAGCCCATAGGTTAAAGAGTTGTTATTGCTTTCAAGCCTTATAAGTTAAGAAATACATTTTGTAAGGCTGTAACTGTCATAGCTAGTGATTCCTCTAATAGATTTGGGCAAAGTAATTCGAAAACCTTCAGAAAGGACTCACCATTTCAAATGCCACTAAAAATACACATGATTCATGGGAAGAGGTCAAAATATAAACATTAACATGAATTTAGAAGAAGTTGACTCCAACCCTCATGGATGACTTTGAGGAGTTCAAGACTTCAGTGGAAGTATAAATACAGATGGAGTAGAAATAGCAAGAGAACTAGAATTAGAAATAGAGTCTGAAGAAATGACTAAATTGCTGCAATCTCACAATAAAATTTAATAGATAAAGAGTTGCTTTTTATTGGTGAGCAAAGAAAGTGGTTTCTTGAGATGGAATCTACTGCTGATGGAGACGATATGAAGATTGTTGAAGTGGCAACAAAGATTCTAGCATACTACATAAACGTAGCTGACAAAGAAGTGGCAGGGTTTGAGAGGATTGGTTCCAATTTTGAAAGTTCTACTGTGTATAAAATGCTATCGACCAGCATCACATGCTTAAGAGAAATAGTTCATGAAAGGATTGATGCAGTAACCTTCATTTTGTCTTTTGTCTTTTGCTAAGAAATTGCCACAGCCACTCCAACCTTTAAGCAACCACCAACATGATCAGTCAGCAGCTATCAACATTGAAGCAGGAATCTCCTGCCAGCAAAAATTATGACTCACTGAAGGCTCAGATTTTGGTTAACATTTTTATAATAAGGTACTTTTAATTAATAAATGTACATTTCTTAACTTAAAAATATTTTTGCACATATTGCTTATTTAAATCTTTTTTTTTAACTGATAATTTATTTTTATTTTCTTTATTTTTGACAGAGAGAGAGAGAGAGAGAGATACAGAGACAGAGAGAGAACTGAACTGGGGGAGCTCCCAGTTCAGCTATGGTTCCGCATGGGCCGGGGCTGGGATTCAATCCCCGGTCCCGGTCCCTGGCACTGCAAAGTGAGAGCTTAACCCACTGAGCCATTCCGGCTTCCCCACATATTGTGATTGCATACTCAACAGACTACAGCGTAGTGTAAAAATAACTGTTATGTAAACTAGGAAACCAAAAAAAAAAAAAAAAAGTGTGACTTGCTTTATCATGATATTTGCTTTATTGAGGTGGTTTGTAACCAAACCTGCAATGTTTCCAAGGTATGCCTATACAAATGCAAATGTATGTAGGAAGGGGCATGGGGTACTTCCATGCCCTCTCCAGTATCATCACCTCCCTGTGCCTGTATGTGTTTAACAGCCCAGAAGCTCTCTAAAACCCGTCCTTTGGAAATTTATAGAGACTTCATTACATAGGCACGATTAAGTCACTGGCGATTTGGTGATTAATTCAACCTCTAGCCACTATCACTGCCCGGGAGGTCAGTGGGTGGGGC
>PVKE010047163.1:0-12017 GCA_004027555.1 Craseonycteris thonglongyai | reverse complement strand
AGTGTCGGAAAATCGAATTTTTTAGGTACCGCATGTACGGAATGCTGCTATCAAAAGTTGGGTCTGGAAATTTATTTTCTTCATGAGCCTATATCTCGAAAACTTAATAAGTGATTTAAAAAATAAAAAATAGTTTTGAACATATATTTTACTTATCTACCCATACCTCGCTGGAATGCACCTTATACTGAAACACAGTATATAAACACAGTATGCATTTCACACCCCTTCTTCCCCCTTACACTACGCCTATGACAACAAGTCGATCGCGACACACTTTTAAGATAAAAAGTAGATCTTATATACAGAAAAGTTGGCCACCCCTGCCGTAGGGTTTCGTAATGGTTACTATGGTGTATATAGCACTGTGTTTTCAAGTATCCTGACAATGACAGATTCCCTTCAATGGAGGATGATCCAGTATACCCAAACTCAATCTAATAAAAACAATTTTAAAAGAAGCAAAAATAAAACTGAAGAAGTATGCAACTATCTGATGGTTGGACTTGATTCAAGAAAAAACTTTGTATTACAGGGGTGGGGGTTACATTCTTTGAGTTATGGGCCACTTTGAAATTCTGAAGAAGCTACAGAACATTTACTAGGTGTTGTAAGTGTATATACACACACTTGTCATTTTGTGTATAATTTTGGGAGGGGGGGGGATGCATAAACCCAAGGTTGAAAGAATCTCTAATAGTAAAGAATGATGGACTGCATAGTTTTCAGGTTATCTTTCACAGATAACTGAGTTTTAAATAATAATCAGTTACAGATTTTATTTATTTATTTTTTTAGATACTGTTTTTGACACATAGAGAGAAGGGGGAGGGCCCCAAGCAGTCTCCACAGCTGCACATCATCAGTTTTCTACATGATTTTGTTCCATAGGTGGGCATGGGGCTGCACAGGGCAGGAACAAGCTGAGGGCCTCCTACATGGGAAGCACTCCCGGGGTGTCTAGGGCGGGAGCTGAATCAGGGGCCTCCCACATAGGAAGCTCGCCTGGTGAGAACTAAACTGGTGGCACACCCCAGTTCAGTATATGGGTCGGCATGGGCCAGGGCCAGTATTTGATTGACCCTGGGGCTGCAAGATGAGTGTTCAATCTGCTGAGCCACCCTGGCATCCCCAGTTGCACATAATTTGAGGTTATAAGTCTAATAAACCCCTACATTGAAAATATTTGATCTTTCCAATTAAAGATGGATCCCTATGCTCAGAAGACCAACTGGCTGATGTGTAGGCTTATGTTTTTTACATCAGGGGTCCCCAACCCTCCAGCCACAGACCGGTACGAGTACCAGTCTGTGGCCTGTTAGGAACTGGGCTGCAGAGGAAGCAAAGCTTCCTTTTATTTACAGCCACTGCCCATCACTCACATTACCTCCTGAGCTCTGCCTCCTGTCAGATCAGCTTGGCATTAGATGCTCATAGGAGTATCAGTGCACATATGCATCATCCCCACCAGTCTATGGAAAAATGGTCTTCCATGAAATGGTCCCTGGTGCCAAGAAAGCTGGGACCCCTGCTTTACATGAGCCCATTCAATATTAACTTAAGTAGCCTAGAGGAAGTCTATCATTGTTATGGAATAAATAATTTGAAATATTTGAACATGACCGGGTTTAGCGTTACCTGTATAGTATGCTGCTGGCTGAATCTGTCCTTTGGGCTCAGGACTGTGCTGCATTTACGGAGCTCAAGAGAAAGGCTTCCAGGAGCTGAGGCCATCATCACACTTATTCAATAATTAATTTACTGAGGTACTGGTTACAATAATGAATGAAATACCATTTCTACCTTGTCCTTAGAGAGCTTAGAGTTTGAGGAAGGAGTTTATAATCTACAAAATGGAGCAAAGACTCACTGTCCTTAGCCATGGGCACTTCATCTTGATTCTGTGTGTATCTGAAGTATATCTGGTGCTTTTTGTATGGGCATCTCATCGTTGCACATTTCCACCCACATCCATTCTAGTGTCTCAGCAACTTCCCTTTACGTATAGAATCGGGATGCTAGGATAGCTCCACAGGTTGAGCACTTGCCTTGCAACTTTGAGATCCGGGGATCAAGTCCTGGCTGTGGCCCATACAAACCCATATGCTGAACTGTGGCACAACTGGTAACCGCTGGCATGGCTCAGTGATGCAGGTGCTTGCCTCCTATCGGGGAGGCTCCTGGTTCAGTTTCCACCCCTCGGGGCCCACATCCACCTGTGTGCAATGAAACTATGTCACAACTAATGATGTGCAACTATGGAGACTGCTCCTTCGCCCTTCTCTCTCTCTTACCTTCTCTCAATAAAATAAATGTTTTTAAAAAAAGGAATCTTTGAGCTTAGGGCTTCCTGTGAAGAAGAGGAACAAATGATGCTTTCTAATATCTTGTTATGGGTGTTAGTAATAGAGACAGGGATTCAGGAGCTAAGCTGATGCATACACCTATTCCTGTGGGCCACAAGAAGGGTAGCTGGGCAAGGGTGAGAGGCCACTGGCCACAGGTGAAGTGACCACTCACTCTAATGAGAACAGTAGCAATAGCTGCATTTTCTCCCCTCCCTGCAGGTGTGACTATCCTCACAGATGAGGATAAAGAAAATTTCCTGGCAGAATGTGAGTTGCAGGAGTGGGAGAAGGAGGAGCAGGAAGGGAAAAGTCAAAGGGGCCTAGTGACTTGCTGGAGCCTTCTTTTATATGATAATGAAAGTGGATTCTATGCATATCTTCCCTTCTCTGCATTCAGTTGCATAATGCTGGTAGCTTGAAATTGGTCACAGTGAAGTGCAAATTGGTAAACACTACAAATGAGGGCTTTTTTCCCTTGAAGAGCTGGTTGTTATACATTTATCAGTACGCTGCTGAGTGTGCCCTATGGGCCTAGAATCTAGACAAATGTGGTACATTTTTCTAAGAACACAGGTTGTTTTCTCTCCCAGCCCTGAACATGAACTGAACTTCGTGGTTTCCTAGGTGGAAGGGAGGGTGAATAGGGGTGGAGTCAGGATACAGAAACCTCACAATGGCACACGGGGAACAGATACCACTCTACATCTAGTATTAAGACATCGACCTCCTATTCTTTGGAAAGACACCTCCACCACCAAAGAAGGGAAAACACTTCACCCATTCTCCCTCTCCCATTGAAGAAAAGTAGCATAGTGTTTGCTTTGTATATTTACATATAAAAAGTAAAACCATTTGTATTCTTGTATTCTTATTGTTAAGTTTATGACTAATATTTGCTTTTTATCACAGAAATAATTTATTTTACTTTGACCAGTATATTTGTTGCTAATGTTTTTGCTGCCTAGTATTTATACATACTCACGATAACAATATCCTCAGTCCCCACTCCACTCAGATGCTTTAGATGGTGTTGGTCTGCATATGGCTCCGGGCATAGGCAGTACTCAGATCAGGCCAAAGTCAGGGTGGATGGCTCAGAATTGGGCATGTAGTCTGTCAGGGGCCCAAAGAGGTAGAGGCAGATGCAGGACTGTTGAGAGACAGGCATGTACTCCTTCCTCCTGGTATCTCCCAGAATAAAATCCAGGAACTGCTGGGGAAGGAGAAGGTCCTGCTCACAGAACTTCAGTCTCTAGATCCAACAATGCTTATAGTCATATTACTTCTAGTTTTGATAGCTACAGAGCCTGTACAATTTTTATTTTGTGTGTGTGTGTGGGGGGGGGGGGCGCTTAAATCAGTTGGAGTAGTTCATATGTAAACAAAAGAATCTTACTCATACAATATATTTTACACTTTTAGTTGAATTAGTAATCTTTCCAAAGAAATTGATGACAACTTTTCTGATGCTATATGTTGATATTTCTAATAAAAATAAATTATATGTGCTTGCTTTTAGTTTTTGTAGCATTTTACTAAAGTATTCTAAAATATTTGCTTTACATTTTCATATAAATATGTATTTAACTAAAGAATTATAAGCAGAATTTATCTGAAAAGTCTCTAGAGCATTTTATGTAGGAATACTCTTCTTTGGCTCATCTACAGTTCTTACTGCTTTCACCCTCTGTAAGGCTCCCCCTCGAATAGGCAGTCTTTTAAGTGCAATATCGGTATCAGCCAGAGGTCCTCCTATTAATCGGGCCGGAGTGCTTTCCAGTGTTACTACCTGGCCGGAGGGTACCTAAAGGAGCAAAAGGCACAGATCTAAGAGTTCATTGACAAAATTTTTCAACAGGAGAAAAACCCATTCATCCTTCAACTTACTTTTCCAAAGTACATTTACACAAAATGTACATGTAAGTAAGTAGGAGACAGCATGGCTTTATGGAAAGACCAGGGCTTCATAGCCAGGTAAATGGGTTTGAATTCTACCTCCACCGCTTATCAGCTTTGCGATCAAGGGCACATTATGTCTAGGAGAGAACTCTAGAAGCACTGGCATATGGCATGGATCTATTTGCCAGGCAAAGGAGGCACTACATATTTTGTGCCAAAGAGATGTAGAGATATATTCTGACTAGTGTTTGTAGCAGCTTATTGGGGATCCTGGAGGGCTGGGTCTAGTCTAAATCCAGCACTGGGTGAGGGTGGAGGGACCTTACAGACAAATATAGCTTAATTATGTGAAATCTGAACTGTGAAAAGAAAAAAATATGAACCAAAGCCCATGGAAATAAAATTTGGGGAGGACTAAATTCAGTGTCTGTTAAGAAAAGTTATGGAGAAAAAAAATATCTTACCGTTGTGTTAAGGCCTTTAATAGCTGTCTGGTGAAATATTGCATTTGGGGGTTGCTCATTGTATCTAGAGGATTCTATAGCTTTTTCCTGAAGTCTTTTTGCTTTCTGAAGATTTATAAATTAGAAAGAAAATAATATTGCTATTAAAACATTAACTATGGTACTTACAATGAAGTATACAAGTTACATCTAATTGTGTCTGACTTATTATTTGTTGATGAATTAGTACTGGAATCTTCATTTCCTCATTTACACTAAGAAGATAGTTATTAGCAAGTTGTATCTTTTGTACATTGCAGAAGATACCAGTTACCTGAAAACATTACTGAGATTTCTAGAGGTACTGGTTATATATTTACCAGGGAATAAAGTAGATCCTAAGGAAGTCACGTTCAATTTTTAATACTTAATTGAATAAGGTACTGAATTTATGTCAGATGATACATGTTTTCAAAATATTTCACATAAATTAAATACTAATTCAGTACACTTAAATGTTTAAAGTGCTCAGTATAATATAATTTACATAATTTGCTGCAGTTATATCAAGCTCAATAGTTGAGGCTCTAGAGTAGGTAAAATTTGAGGTAAGCAATGATCTGCACAAAAAGGGCTGATTTTCATTAGCTATTCCATAGAAGTACAGGTAGTTATGAGGATATTTTATAAATAAAGTTGGGAAGAACTTTCAATGGGAATGGGGAGACATGGTGCTTTTGAACAAGTGTGTTCTTAGCTTTGGTTTAGCTATCTTCATGTGGTTCCACTATTTTTGTGGACTAACATTTAACCATTTCAAACTAGAGGAAGAATCACAATGTTATGTAAAAGTGTATTCAAAGTATTAATGGAGCAGTTGGAAAAAAGTAATGAGGTTTTGGAAATCCATGGTACTTCCCACATATTTGAAGTGAATAATTAGCATTATAAACTTTTTAGGTTTTAGTTTATAGTTATCCCATTTAAACTTTAATGTTTCTTTTGGTGTTCAAGGAGGGTGGTGGTGGTGGTGGTGGTGGTGAATATTCCTGCGGGAGAGAATAATATGGACAATTGTTTTTTCTGTCCTTCACTCTGCTTCTTACAGAAAAGATCAACAATGAATAAGATGGTTGACTACCTTCTCCTTTATACAAACCTTTGCTTCCTGCTGCTAAATCAAATAAAATTCAAGACTAGCATTTTCTGAAACTGTGAAAACTCATAGTTTCAATTACCTAAATTACATATAAAAATCAAATAGGGTGACTATTCTACAGAAAGGTCAACAGAAAAAGGTGAATGAATATGTATTTCTAAATAAGTCTGTCAAAGTTGGCTATTTGTTGTGGATATCTTTTTTTTTTAAAGGTTTATTTTTATCATTTTTTGACAGAGAAACAGAGAGGGAGAGAGAGGGAGAGAGGGAGAGAGAGAGAGACAGAGAGAAAGGGGAGGGCCCAGAGCAGTCTCCATAGTTGACAGCATTAGTTTTCCATATAGTTTCACTTCACAGGCGGGCACAGGGCTGCGCAGGGCAGGAACTGGGCCGGGAGCCTCCCGCATAGGCCCCAGCGAGAACTGAACTGGGGGCACAACCCAGTTCAGGATGTGGGTCCGTAAGGGCCGGGCCCGGGATTCAATCCTTCGGCTCTGGAGTGCAAAGCGAGTGCTTAACCCACTGAGCCATCTTAGCTTTCCCCCTTGTTGTGGATATCTTAATATTTCAAAAATCCTACCTTTAAAGTTTTAGCGTTTGATGTTCTAGCCAAGAAATTTTCCCATGATTTATTAGCCAATTCTCTTTGCTTGCTTGTGGCTTGTATCTGAAATGAGAAAGATAATTAAGAGTTCTAGCTTCTATGAAAGGATACCAAAGGGCATGAGAGCCTTTATTTTGAAGGAAGACCTACTTTTTGCCAAGATAAAATTTAAGACTGACTAGTAAAAGAATTAAAGTAATCATAAAGTTCAACAGCTTAAAAAAAGAAAAGTATTAAAATGAAAAAAAAAAGCTTTCCCTCATTATGATTCTAAGGCTTGAACCACTTTCCATGAAATGTAATGCAAAACTGTTGTTATAAAAATATACAATATAAAAATAACAACAATCATTCTCAGCAAAACTGGTTGTTTTCCACAATTATCACTTGTAAAGACAATAATAATCTAGAACAAAATATATAAATGACCCAAGAGCAAATTCATAGGAGAAAATAGATTCCTGTTGCCACTGATAGTAGTTGAAGCAAGATTATGTTGGTAAAACTACTACTAATTTACGACAGCAGCGAGACAAGCATTTTTTTGATAGTGCTGAGTTTGTAATGGTGATGCAGTCTAGGTTGGTAACTACTAACAAACTGTGAAAACTATACTCAACAGGCTATCTATCCACTAAATACATAATCAGAGGATACGTGTCCTTGGCTAGTGTAAAATATACTACTGAGTTTAATAAATCTGAGAGTAGTTAAACAACTGCTCAAAACAAGTGAGGTCAGACAGAGCCATTACAAATCCACAATAACCAACAAATTAACAATAGTGAGTCCACACAGCAGGCATTTGCCACTTACCAGAACTCATGAGGTAGCAAAACTTCCAACAGGGCTACCCCACTTAAGAACAAATAAATGTGTTAAATGGCAGCATCCATGCAATAGAAACTCCTAGCAAACAAAACTTTCAAGCAAGGAGGTGTCCAAGATGGAGAATTCATAGGTGGACACAGATGGAGTTCTATTAGGCTGAAGATAGAAACATTTAAGTCTATGTGAAAAGAGCAGGCAAAAGAAAACACTTTGGAAATCACCTTAAAGGGTTTTATATATCTAATTGTAGTTATAAAGGTTCAATCACCAAGCACAAGTGGGAAATCTACATTATCTTTGTGTCTGTGGACAAGTTAATTTAAATAGCCACTTAACCTATTTGATCTAATGCTTCTGATGTGTCAGTTTCCTGCCTGTGCAAAGCTTTAGGAAAATGGCTTATATTTTCCTTCAGGTTTTTTCTGATTAGCTGAAGTCAGGGACCAGTTTATCTCTGAATTTATAGTAAGTGTTTTAGCACTGAGGTGAGGATGAAGCTTCTCAATATGCTTATGGTTGGCATCCAGGGAGGGCTTATCACAGAGTGAGGGATGAAGTCAACTTTCTTAGTGAGGTCATACCTATAGTCACAGAGAGACAAATTCTGCTTGTCAGAATTTGCTAAAATGTATACATTTAAATAGCCCACAATGTTTGGAACTCTGACATTTTGAAAAATGAAGTGTCTCAATGTCTACCGTTTAAAACGTAGGCATGTAGAAATAAAATTATGTCATAAAACAGCACTGCATGTAGTAACTGAATATCAAGCTCTCAACTCCATGGTGTCTTTAAACACTGTACAAAGACATTGAAAGTAACTGGAACAGAAAACTACAAAATAACTCAAGTGCTGAAACATTCACAAGACAAATATATCCTATGAATAATTTCAAAAGGTTTATGCAATGAAATTATTATCTTGCCTCAATGGTATCTGTGGCTTACTCTTTTTTTTTTTTTTTTTTTTTTTTAAGGTTTATCTGATTGTTTGAGAGAAGGAGGGAGGAAGGGAGAGGTTGAGGGAGAGGGACAGAGACAGACACAGACAGTCAAAGGGTAAGGGCCCAGAGCAGTTTCCATAGCTGTATATCATTAGTTGTGACATAGTTTCATTTCACACAGGTGGATATGGGGCCACGCAGGATGGGAACCGGATGGGAACCGTACTGACAATCTCCTGCAAGGAAGGTGAGAACCTTCGCTGCCATCCTGGTGGTTACCAGTTGTACTGCAGTTCAGCCCATGGGTTTGCATGGGCCAGGGTCAGGATTCAATACCTGGACCTCATGGTGGCAAGGCAAGCGCTCAACCACTGAGCTATCCTGGCATTCCCCATGTGGCTTACTTTTGCATATACTTTTTGTTCATTTTGCAAATCTTGGTGTGCTTGGCTTGCAATGATCTCACTTTGCAGAGAAACAACCATCTTTCCAATATTTTCTGATGCTGTTAGAATAGCTTCCAAAATATTTTTATCTGCAGTGACTGGTCTTAAATTTTCTAATTTTACTTCTTCATATATTTCATTCCATATTTCTCCAGTCTGTTATAACAAAGTTTAAAAAATTAAATTAACTGAAAAGAAAATGATACAATTTTAGGTAATACTTTATCTGGATTGTAGTTGCAAAAGCTAACACTTACAGAACCAGCTTTTCCTAATTTACTCCTCAGAAATAAGTGCATTAGGAATGATCCAAAGAACAAGTTACATTTGAGTACCGTATTCAGAAGTAATGTACCAATGCTTTTCAATGATAAGGTATTCATGCATGAGACTCTATTACCTAAGCTTAGTTCACTAACATCATCACTGTCCTCTAGTGTATAGTCACTCTGTTTTCAAAGCTGCAGAAATGCTGTTTTTGTCTCATCCTCCTGAACCACTGATGCCTTCCTTTCTAACGTTCTATATTGAAGGCTAGGCCAAGCTAAATTTATAGGACAATGAACATGGGAATTCCTGGGACCCTAGAACCCAGCCACCCTGAGAAATAGGGCCTTGCCCCATCTTCTAGCTGAGGCAATAACTGAATCTCACGTTCTTAACTCCATAGCTCCATCATGCCAATAGCTCCCATCTCATATGCTGGGTTGTTTGAAAATTAATGTGCTTGAGTATGCTTAAATTTTGAGAAAAATTTATATATTCAAGATAGGGATAAAATTCAGTCTTGTTTTCATTTGAAAATGAGGTTTATTTATTTAAAACCTTTAAATACATAGTATACTAATATTAGGAGAAGAAAATGTTTACTTGAAAAAGTTTTCCTGAAACTTCAAAAACATTTATTTAATAAAAATATAACCAGCAAGATAAGCAACCTAACTACCCTTTGATATATAATCATTATATAAAGTAATACTAAAATACTTTAATAAGTATTAATAATTTATTTTAATAAGCAATAATTCATTAATTCCAGCTCCTAATGCTTTATAAAAAGAAGAAATTATATGTTAAACATTATGTTAGGCTTCTGAATAGCTCTATGTCAGTAACAACCACCTTCTTGTATAAATTAATAGTTGGATAAAATCTTATCCTACAGAAAATACACAATCAATTGTATGTTTTTTGAATGGTGTCAGATGCAAAATGGAAAATAAAAACTACAGTGTGTGGGTGATTGCTTGTAACTATGAATAGATATTTTATTTCCCAACTGACTTTTTGCCATACTAGATTTTAATAACAAGGTTAAGAAGGTACTTACTTTAAAATCAAGATATCTATGTATGATACAGAGGGTGACAAAATCTTCAGCAGATAGGCCAGGTAAATTTTCAAAATCTAAACAAAGTTTACAAAGAGAGAATTATTTTAACAGAATAAGTGATTCCAAAAGGCATATATCTATCATAAAAACAAATTCAAAGTTACTTTTGATTTCATTTTTATTTATGAAAAAGTTACTTCCGTGAGTTTCTGATGTCTTTCTATAACAAACCTCTGCCAGGTCATCCTTGTCTCTTCATTAGAGAGGAATACTTTCTATGCTGTGGTGAGACCATGATATTGTACTTTCAAAACATGAAGAGTGAGGACTTATTTCTTAATGAGAAGCAAAGACTTAAAAAAACGGAAGCAACCCAGAATTCTAGTATTGAAGCCTAGTCATCTAAACTAACTGTCCTTTAGTTCTGGCTGAGCACTGGAATTACCAGGGGAGACTTTAAAAACTACTGATTTCTGTGCCCCACACACCCTGATTTAATTATCAGGGGTGTAAGCTTGGGCATTGGGTTAACAATGGGACATGCATTTATCTATATAAGGGAACTTTTGTTCATCATGTTTGAAAAATAGACTCCAAAGCAAAATCAACTCAGATACTTAGCAAAACAGAGAGGCTCTTGAGAATTTGACAGAAAAGCTTCTTACCTAGTTTGCCCAACACAGCATAAATTTTTGCTCGAATGTTTTCAGCAACATCCATAACTGCAACAGTTGGGCAGTTAGCAGGCAGTGGTGTGATATTTGGCTCTTCTTGAAAACTAGTAAGTAGAGGTTTCTTTGTATCTAATCATTAGATATCATGAAACAGAAGGGACAGACAAAAACTGTAGTAAATGAATATTTAATTTTGAGATATTAGATTAGACATCATAAAATATATAAACATATTATAAGAGTAAAATAGTGCCTTGTAGATGGTTATTCTTTAGAAAGCATAAGTAATCTGTGATATCATCTCCTTCTGTGACATAACTTATAGCTTTCACTTTTATCATTTATGTAAAATGAAAATTTCACAAAATTACTTTTTAAAAAGTGAAACTCTTATGTAAATTTTCTAATTTTGAAATCCAGAAATTGAACAATGTCAGTTTAACATTTGCTTTTGGTTTCTATCTATTATGCTATAAATATAAAAACAATTTAATGATTTTATAGATCAAAAGTCAGAAATAATAAAATCAGATTGAAGACAGGAATCATCAGAAGTTAAAGGGAAGGTATTTTCATTTAAAAATAAATAACACTAGGGGAAGCTGAGATGGCTCAGCAGGTTGAGCACTCATCTTGCAGCCTCGGGGTCCAAGGACTGAATCCCAGCCCTGGCCCGTGCAGATCCATATGCTGAACTGGAGTGTTCCCTTAGTTTGGTTCTCACCAGGGTGAGCTTCCCATGTGGGACGCCCCTGGTTCGGTTCCTACTCTGATTTGCAGTGGCATGCCTCCCATGTGGGAGACCCCGGCCTGATTCCTATCCTGGACAGCCCTGTGCCTACTTGTGGAATGAAACTATGTAGAACACTAACGATGTGCAACTATGGAGACTGTGCTGGGCCCTCTCCCTTCTCTCTGTCTCTGTCACAACCAATAAAAAATAAATAAATATTTAAAAATAAATATACTAGCAGTTTAGATGAACCATAGAAGATTCTTTAAAAGTTTAGAAAATATAATGCAGCAATGTAGAATAAATGAATTATAGATTCTGATACTGTAAACTTCATTAAATTGGAATCTAGCAATTAAGATTTATAAAGCATTTATTTTTATTTAGAAGTTTCTTCTTTCACATAAAAAGTAAATTATATAAAATTAATCAAGAGAAATGTATAAAACACTATAAAAATTGTTGGGTTTTTTAATATATATTTTTATTTATTTATTTTTATTTTTGACACAGAGAGAGTGATACAGAGACAGAGACAGAGAGAGAACTGAACTGGGGAAGCTCCCAGTTCAGCATATGGTTCTGCACGGGCCGGGGCCGGGA
>PVKE010047162.1:0-12018 GCA_004027555.1 Craseonycteris thonglongyai | reverse complement strand
GACAGCTGTTCCACCTCTCAACTGCTTGTGTTCATTAGAGGTGTGGATGAAGACATGAACATAACACAAGAGCTGGCTTCCCTACATAGCATGTATGGCACTGTTACTGGAGAGGATATATTCAATGAATTGAAAAAAACATTTGCTGATTATAACTTGGACTGGACTAACCTCAGTTGCCTGACTGTTGATGGAGGAAAGAACATGAGTGGCATAAAGAAAGGCTTGGTTGGACAAGTGAAGCAGATGTGTAATGAGACAAACATTCCACAACCAATGTTCCTGCACTGTATTATTCACCAGCAAGCTTTGTGTGCTAAATATGGTGACATTAGCAGTGTACTGAATCCTGTAGTGAAGATGGTGAATTTAATAAGGTCACATGGGCTCAACCATAGATAGTTCAGAGACATGTTGAAAGATACAGACACAGAATCGCAAGATTTACCATATTACACAGCAGTAAGATGGCTAAATTGTGAGAAAGTTCTGAGTAGAGTATCTGAATTAAGAAAGGAAATAGGTGACTTCCTGGAAAGTAAAGGCAAGCCATAGCCATTACTGTCTGATGAAGAGTGGGTATGGAAATTGGCCTTTGCTGCAGACATAACTAGCCATTTAAATTTTCTGAACCTAAAACTACAAGGAGAGAAAAATCTAGTTTCTGATCTATACACCCACCTAAAGGCTTTCAGATCTAAACTTGTCTTGTTTTTGGAACAAGTACAGGCCAACAACTTGATGCACTTTCAGCAGTGCAAGGTCTTAATGGCTGAAGCAACAGCTGAGTTCCCCATGTCGTTTGCATGCGAGATCATCAAAGACCTCCAGCTGCAGTTTCAGGAGCGGTTTTCTGACTTGGATTCAAAGGCAGAAGAAGTGAGACTGTTTCAAAACTCATTTGAAGCAGATGTGGCCAGTTGCCCAGGTGAACTGCAGCTGGAGGTCATTGAGTTGCAAGCAAATGACCTCCTTAGGGACAAGTTCAAAGAAGGACTGGTGGGTTCTTAACAGTTTTTGCCCAAGAAAAACTTTCCTAATGTCAAAACTTTTGCATCAAGGTACCTTTCAATCTTTGGAACAACATACTTGTGTAAACAAACATTTTAAAGAATGAAATACGTGAAGAAGAATTTGAGAACGAACTTGTCGGATGATAATCTCAGGTCACTGTTGATGTTAGAGACACCAAATCTAAAGCCAGAAATGTCTGCTATTTTGGCATCCAGGAAACAATTTCACCATTCCCACTAATACAAGTGTTCATGTGTAGTGTATCAATGTGTTATTAAATAATAACTGAATAAAATAATATTAAATAAATAATTAAAAACAACATCTATGTTTTGATTCTTTTTTATTTGGCCCTCAAGTGTATAGTAGGTCCCCCACACTGCTGTTTGATAGTTAATGCGGCCCTTGGGCTGAAAAGTTTGGAGACCTCTGTAATAAATCATCAAAAGATAAAACTCAGGGAAGCCAGATGGCTCATTGGTTAAGCGCTCACTTTGCAGCCCCCGGGACCCAGGACTGAATCCTGGCCCTGGCCCGTGCAGACCTAGATGCTGAACTGGGGAATGCCTCCAGTTCGGTTCTCACCAGGGTGAGACGCTGGCCCAGTTCCTGCCCTGTGCAGCCCCTCATCCATCTGCAGAATGAAACTATATAGAAAAACCAATGAATACAACTATGGAGACTATTCTGGGCTCTCCCCCTTTTTTCTATCTCTGTCTCTGTATCTCTCTCGCATGCGCACTGTCAAAAACAATAAAAATAAATAAATCTAAAAAAAAAAAAAAAGAGATAAAACTCCCCTGACTAGGCTAACCAGATGTACCATTTTGAATGGGACAGAAAATAAAGGTACTGTCCTGTATCAAACAGCAGATATGATCAGCCTAGTTTCACTGGGCTAAATTGAAGATTATAGTAGGCAAACATATATATCATTTGAAATGGGACAGTACTGTTGTTTTCTGTCCCATTTCAAATGGTATGTCTGGTCAGCCTACCCCTGATTCCACACACACAAAAAGAATATAGATATCGTCCCATTTCCAGGGAAAGTCTCAAGGCTCTAGTCACCATCCACTGGAAAGTAATTTGAAGCTACGTGGAATAGAATCTCAATCTATAGATCCAAGTGACGACTTTTGTAAATTGTAGAATTTTAAGTATGCAACTGAGTTGAAAGAGTGAATATTTTGTTTCATGTAGACAACCTCAGCACAATTTTCTCATAAGAAAAATAATCAAGAAAGAAAAATATTTTCTAAAATGTATTAGACGACTTCTGCAATAAAATAACACCCTCCGAGGTGCCACTCTGGGCTTCTCATACACACAAGGACTTGGGGTATTCTGTTTCTCATTAGTAGCTACTTGACAGAGACAATTAAGCATTGTTAGAAAATGAAATCAGGGGAAGCCAGGATGGCTCAGTGGGTTAAGCGCTCACTTTGCAGCGCCGGGAAACGAGGATCAATTCCTGGCCCGGGCCCGTGTGGACCCATATGCTGAACTGGGGAGCTCCCCCAGCTCAGTTCTCTCCATGTATCTCTGTCTCTCTCTCTCTCTGTCTCTCTCTCTCTCTTTCTCTCTCTCTGTCAAAAATAAATACATAAATAAAAAAGAAGTTAAAAAAAAAGAAAATGAAATCAAAGGTGACTAGTGTTATGAAAATGATAAAGAGAGAATAAAGGAAAAGCCTTAGAGGACCCCACAAGGGACACCTGGAAAAGAAGGTATAAAATGATGCTCTGGATTTGCAGCAGGAAAAGAGGGGAAAATTGGAAGAAAAGTCCCTAGAAAGAGCAGAAAATGGTTTTCCTCTGCCTTTTTCCAGAAGGGAAAGAAATTGCAAGAAGAAAGAGAAATGAAATCCTGATGTGGCTCAGCTGCTAAAAATAAGAACTTGTTTGAGAAAACGCAACTGTTACATGAATAAGAAAGAACTCAGCCAGAAGCTGACACTAGAGCAGCATCGTACTGCGAATAGAATAACAACAGCTAATATTTATTGAACACTTGCTATGTGCCAGGCACAGTTCTAAACACTTCCTACCAGTATGTTAACTCATTTAATCTTTATAATAACTCTATGAGGAACAGAAGTCAAAGAAAATCTGGGAACAGCCTATGAGATAGAGGACAGAAAATCACTCCTGGCTCCATGAGGATTAAGACTGATCTGGTGTCATACTCAGCACGCAGCTTCATAAGCCTGGACACTGTGGGGTTCTTGATCAGCTTCTGTAGTTTACAAATCAGATGGGGGTTTTTTTGTTTGTTTGTTTTGTTTTTTTATAATTATAGAGAGAATTCTTTTTTTTAAATATTTATTTACTTATTTTCTAATTGTTTTTTGACAGAGAGAGAGAGAGATACAGAGACAGAGAGAGAACTGAACTGGAGGAACTCCCCAGTTCAGCATATGGGTCCGCACGGGCCGGGGCCGGGATTCGATCCTCGGTCCCTGGCGCTGCAAAGTGAGCGCTTAACCCACTGAGCCATCCCGGCTTCCCCTGATCAGACATTTTATGTTAAAAAAAAGTCCCCTAAATAAATTATAAGCACTGAAATATCTAGTGTATTTTCCAGCAGCTGACCAAAGTCAAATATGATGCCTGAGATAGTTCTGACAAAGGCTTATATAGATGTTTGATAAACATTGCCTTGTTCAGAAAAAAAAACCAAAAACGTTCAATCAAATTAATACTATATAAATAAATAAAAAGATAAAGCCACATCTGTGAGAAAGATGTTTAATGACAGTTTTCTTGGGCTGTATTTTTTTTCTGTTCTATTTTGTTTTGTTTAAGTTGTTTTGGAAGTATACCTCAAAAAATTGGGGATGAGGGTGGAGAATATATCAAATATATATATTTAAAGACAATAGAAAATACAGGCTAAAGAGATATTGACCATCCTTATTTTCATCATATCTTGTTGATCTCTGAGTTTACACATAGATAACCATGAAATACACAAAAAAGTGTCAGAATCCAGCTTTTCTAGTTAAAAAATAATAATAATCTAGTCCAGCCACTTCATAAAGGTCGCCTTCTCTTTTTATTTCAGTTTTACAACACATATTTCTTTCTGTTCTCTCAGCAGTATTCTTTGCCTCTTTCAATTTTCAAATTCAGTTCTGAAGTTGTCTTATGATTGTTTTCAAAGACTTCTGGTAAAATATTGAAGGGTGTGTTTGTGCATGTGCGTGTGTGTGTGTGTGTTTGTGTTCACACACACACAGATACGAGTGCATTCAGGTGTGTTTTTAACAGTAAAAATAAAAAACTACCTTTCCATTTGGACTAGAACTGAGATGAAATGAGGAATGGCCGCCACCAAGCAGAAAATGTGCTCACTTTATGTGTGCCAGTTAATTACGACACTTCAGAGGCGCTTCCGGAAGGATAAGGCGAGCTGCATAAATTTAGCTGTAATCCAGGCAGGCAAAACTAATTTGCAGGGGATGGCCTTATCTAGCCACTGCAGCTTTCTCAGAAAATTAACCTTGGATATTTGGGCCCAATTCAGAAAGCGTTTGATTTTTTTTCCTGTCCCTGCTCAGCATAAGAGAATTTTTTAATTCAGTACAATACCTGACTTTTAAGAGGCACGATGAATGCTGTAGGCAGTTCAGAGTTATTACTGACAAGCAAAAATATATATTTTATATATACACATAGATGATCGTCCTTCATGCCCATTATCCTGCCTTCTTACATGTGCATCAGAGGGTTTATAACTGTAGGTATAGGGGTTTCTTGGATTAAGAGAAGGATGCAACTCATTTTCAATATATTTAGAAAAATTCATCAAAGTTCATTGCAGAATAAGTCATGCATACTGACTTGTTCATTTCAGTGGAAATGAAGAAATCCCCATAAAAATAGAAGTTTAATGAAGGGTTGGAGCCAAGTCTTGCCTGTCATTGCAATTATCACTGATTTCGACCCTTCCTTTATCTCCCATTACTAATTTTTCTCACATGGCACAGTTAAGTTTACCTTATTTTTTTTACCTTGCAATCATTCATTCAGTTGACACTTACTGAAGTCAGCACACTTCCATATGTTTTCTCATTTAATACTCATACAAACCTTGTTTGTATTTCAATTGTTTCCCCAGAGCAAGTAACAAATATTTCATATGTCAATGTTTCCGATGCATCTTTAAATTTCAAAGCAATGCCAATATATAAGCATAGAAAGAGCTCTAGCATTCTGTATGGTAAGATTTAAGGGTATTTTAGCTCAAAATTTTAATTTTGTTTTAATAATATTTTTAGAATACAAATATAACTAATTCCTTTGTTTCTAAATTTTAAACTACAGACTAAATTTTTATTGACCAGATTTACAAATAAATTTATAATACGCCCCATTTGCCCATCAATAGTGGCTGAGTTGAACTTTAAAGAAAACATCATTTTTATATACCCCATCTACAATATATTTATTGTTTCACTCATTTCAAACCATAGTAGTTACTTATTCTGAAGTACCATGAATTCAATTAGCAATACTTGTTCTTGAGGATGTCACAATTAAGCAGAAAAGAGCATATTTATAATAATAAAAGAGCCATTTTAAAACATAGATTGCACACCAAATCATGAAATATGAATCAATGACCCCCATTTGGATCTAAATTTTTTTCATGCTTGTTTGATAGCTAAGGCTAAATGTTATGGCTATTTATAGTTATACTCCAGGGTAAAAAGGGGGGAGGGGAAAATGACATGTCATAAAGAACCATACATAATGCATAAGGACTTAAACTATATTTTACAAGGAGTGAAAAAGTTAAGAAACTCTGGCTGAAATATGGAAATGTGGTGCAAAGCAGAAATTCCTCATATACAATAATATTAGTAAAGATTTAGCAGGCAAGAAAGCAGTAAAGCCTCAAACCATCTTGATCTGATTACATTTCTTTTACATATATTATATTTTAATGAGAAATTTATATAAATATATTGAAGCTAAGTTTGAAGGTCACTAGGTAAAACACATCACTATAGATGTCAATGTGTTACCTATCTGCTATCTATGAAATAAAATTACAAAACAAGTAAATAGATGTATGCTTATATACGCTTACCTAACAATAAACCATTTGTAATTGACTTTTCTTAAAGACTATTTTTTTAGAGCAATTTTAGGTCTATAACAAGACTGAAGAAAGGTAACAGTAGCATTATCAACATCATTCCGCAGAAAGGTGCATTGTTTGTTTGTTTGTTTGTTTTACCAAGTAATGAACCTACATTGATACATCATAATCAGCTGAAGTTCATAGTTTACATTAGAGTAGTAATCGACTTGTAAAAGGTATTTTTTATTTCAGTCACTTTTTTTTAAATTGTCAGCTTGATTATAAAGAAACCCAGTTCATTATAATAACACAAAACAGAAGGAAGTTCTGTAATTGATCTCACTGTGCAGCAATCATTCACAACTTTGTAGGTCCCTATAGGTTGGGAGATTCTACATAATCACTCTGATATCCCAGGGTCTAATGCTGTGTCTGGAATACAGAAGTCACACAATAAATGCTGGCCAAATGAATGTGTGATTGATAAATGTATAAATGCTTAGTGAATGAATGAAAACAGTTAAATTGTGTTTTTACAAAGAGCGTTTTATGCTTTATCATCTCAGTGCTTTGAGAAATTTTGGGGTGTTGTCCCTGGTTGCTCAAGGGTAAAGGATCTAAAACCACACCCACTAGCTCCCCTTTTTATCCCCACCACCGCCCCATTCCTCTCATGACACAAACACATTTCTCATCCAACATTAGAAAGAGAAATTTTAATTTTAAAAGTTTATAAAATACGATGATTCTTTGAAAAAACAGTTCAATTAACAGCTTGATTTGCCTGAAAATTTCCAGGAACACTTGTAATGTATAAAATAAAGTGCATGTGTTTTCTACTTGTTCAGCTTTTCTAAAAGAAGCATTAATCTTACCGTGTCACACTTGTTACACAGGAAGTGGTTTTTGTTTTTCATTTGTTTGGTTTTTAAGTCTTCATGTATTTGATTTTTAATAAACAATAATATTTACTGCTTCATAGCTGAATAAAATTTTTCTTTTCTTTAGCCTTTGTTTTCTCAATTATTCTAAAATGATCTCTCATAATTTACCAACATTTGCTAAGTTAAAATTAATCATATAACATTTCCATAGACTACCATGAAGGTTCAGAAATTTAATAAACAAAATGACTTTTCTTTAACACTCCTTTCATTCAACCAGATTTTATAGGTTGCCTATTAAAGACTGGAACCTGGCATAACAGTGGAAATATAACAGTATCTGTTCTCACAGAGTGAGTGATAGTCATTTACATTCTGAATCCTGGAGAACTTTATTAATATCATTTTGGTATCACAGTATATGCAGTTTACAGTAACCAAGTTAGTTACAGTTTTAGAAATATATTTAAAAAAATTTTATCACTCCCCAGATTTTCATCCTTGCCTCATTTATTAGGAACACAGGAGAAACCATATTTGATTTCTGTTTGTAGCAGTAATGATCAAACTGAGTACTTTAAGAGAAGCACACTAAGAGAGGGAATGATGCATCTTTTCAGAAGTGGAATTCCAAATTCACAAGTTTAAATATTAACTTACACATTTTGTTGAGAGCCATATACTCTTTTAAACTATTTCTTATCCCTGTACCTTCTTTGATACAAACACATTGTTTTATTTCTTCTATGGCTTCAGGCATTGCCAATAACTGTATTGAGGAACATAGTTCCAATCTGTCTGATTCACTGTAACACAGAGTTGTAACCTCCAAATAAGGTACACATTCCTCAGGACATGTCCAAGATGATCACTTCACTGGGGTACAAGAAACACATTAGTATTTTAACGTATGTTTCTGTTTATAACAATAAAGTTCACTAATCATTAATATATTGATTGACAATAATATGTTCCTTGGTCCAAGTATCAAAAGGAAAGGTTCTGCCACATAGTGAGTAAGGTATCCTGTGAAAATCATTGTAGTTCTCCCATGAACTACCTTCCCTTTTTCATTCCTTTTCAGCATACCATAACATACTCCAGTTCATACACACCAAGTTATATTAATTTATTGATTATAGAGCAAAAAGCAATCAACTATCACAAAATGGATATATGGATTTAAAAGATTTACACAATCAACCTCAGACTGGGGCTACTCCAATCTCAAGTGAACAGTAATAGCTGGGCTGGCTTCCCAGTGCTTGCTCTCCATCAGTCACGTTATAAGACCAAAACAAAGACAATTCCATCTGTCAAAGTGTCAGCCTAAAACATTCAAGTTACAAGACTACTTGAGTGATGGGTTTATATACACTGTGGTCAACAATGTTCTGTTAAAGAAAACAAATTTTTAAAAGATTGTCTAGTCCATTTTTGTCATTCTCACACTTTCCATTTTTTATGTATGCTATACGTACTCGTGCATAAAGTATTTCAGCCACATAATACAGTGGACTCTCTGTTAAGCAGAACTCAAGAAACTGACAGGAGTTTTTGCTTGAGTTCTGGTTAATAGAGAGTCTACTTACACTTATCCCACACCTACCAAGCCCCATGGGTGACAGTTAACTGAAACTCTACTGCACATACAGAAATACATGAATATCAAAAGCCATGCATGGAATTTTTTGCTAGTGGGTTTGTACAATATGAACACTTTGGAGCCCACCGATTCAGAGAATCGTGCTCTAATGCTACCAGGGGTCCAGGCAGAGGATACAAATGCCCCTTCCCATCTTCATAGAAATCTCCAAACTCTCCTATTTCCACTGACAAAGAGCAATGACTGAAAAAGAGACACAGCTATTATAGAAATGAGACACTCCCAATTCTATTAGTCCTGGTAGCATGCCTCTCATTTCAGCCTCCCATGACAATAAAATAAGTTCATAAAAATGTCCTTTTATCATCGCCTTCAAAGAACTATAAAACAGATTCCAAAATAGGTAACAATTAATTGCTTTTATTTAGCCTTGAGAAGTTTGGGAAGGAGGTGGAAATTTATTTAACTTCTTTAAAACTTCATACATATATGCCTTCAGTGCCTAAGCTTAATGGTAAGAGTCAGGTTTTATAATTTAAACTGTTAATGCGATTCTTCTTGGACTTTGGGCTTAAGGATCTGTGCCACTATGAGAGGCACATCAGACAGTGGGTCAAGATGAGCCTTTATAGTTTAGTCCCACATCCTCTAGTACAGGGAGACTCCATATCTGCTGATACTTGCAAGCCGTAGGTAGGCCAAGAACTGGGATCAGTCTCTACCTGGAATTTAAAATAACTTTCTCTAGGTCTAAAATTTCCCATGGGAACATTTTTAATTCACTTCCTATCCATTAGCCAAGCTTGATCTTAACTTGTAATCCGCATCTAGCTCTTAATTTTTAGATCACAAGCCCAGACATTTTACTATGTCATAAATTCACATATCCAGTGCTCATAAAGTATTAGAGGGGGGAAGAATGGCAAATAAACAGTACAGAAACACTGTGATGAGTGACACAGCAGAAGTGTGAAAAAAAGGAGTATGAAAGCACCCGTGACTGACTGACCAACTTGGCCCAGATGACTCAGGGAAGTTCAGAGACTCACACAGGCAAGGGTTAAGACTGTCCGGGAGGAGTGTACCACATACGCAAAAAATGGGTACATGGATGTTCACCGGAGGGCTAAAAGCTTACAAGTTAGTTTAGTGTGGCTGAAAATTGTATGGGCAAAGTTGGGGCATGGAAATGGAGAAAAGGTAGGAACAGCATCACAGAGGTGAGGCCAGAAAAAAAGATTAAATTTTAAGAGGTGTTTAAGAGGCTTTAGGAGGATTTAGATTTTTGTCCTGGGGTACTAGAGAACTATCACAGATTTTAAATTGTGAGAGTGGTTAGATTTTTTTCTTAGAAAGATCTGTTCTAAGCATCCACTTTTCATCCATTTAGTATTCACTGTAGGTTTTTACTGTGTGTTTCTGAATCCTCGACATTTTCATAAGAGGCTGACCCTACCATCTCTTACACAAGGACTTTAGAGTATGTTCTGGCTATCAGTTCTAGCCTCCCATGTAATCAATCTAAGCCCTTCTATTATTACCACTCCAATTTTGACTTTGGCTTCCACTAAAATAAGTAGAATTCTGTAGTTTAAAGTCAGTGATCCATTGTGAAATTCAATTTCCCAATTGCTTCATTAATTTATGTATACAATTTAATGATATTTAGTATGGTATGCATATTTCACATGCAGTAAGCTTCCAAATAAAAATCTAGGACAAGATTCCAAAAATACCTGATATATTTTTTTTTTTCTGAAGACAATCAGCAGGCATTTAGAAAATTAACTTTTTTTACCCATTATGAAGGATGTACCATTAAAAGACTAAAATAGTCAACCAGTTTTTTTGTGAAATATAGAAATTAATAGAATGAATAGATAGTACTACTTCCTCTCTCCCCATCACCAAAATCCCTGTGAAGCTGCCTCACCATTTATGCTTTCGGAGTAGCCCCTGTAAACATCTGAATTAATAATTAGCCCAATTTTATTTTTTGCTATTTATTACTTATTTGACAAAGTTCTTTAAAAAAATAATATTAATAATACTAGAGAAGCCAGGATGGCTCAGCTGGTTAAGCACTCACTTTGCAGCCCCAGGGGCCAAGGATTGAATGCAGGCCCTGGCCCCTGCGGACCCATGTGCTGAACTGGGGTGTGCTTCCCATATGGGAAGCCCCCAGTTTGGTTCTCGTTGGGGCAAGTTTCCCATGTGGGGCCCCCAGTTTGGTCCCCAGCTCATGGGGGTGTTCTTTCTAAGCAGGAGGCCCCTGGCCTAGCTCCCACCCTGAACAAGCCCCCGCCCACCTGTGTGGAACAAAACCACATTGAAAACTGATGATGTACAACTATGGAGACTGCTCTGGACCCTCCCCCTTCTCTCTGTGTCTCTTGTCTCTGTCTCTGTCAAAAACAATAAAACAAATATTTTTTAAAAATAATACTAAATACAAATACTAGCGACAAATTAAAGAGATAGCTCTGTCACATTAGATATGAACACACTACAGTCACACAAAATTTTTGGACTGTCAAAACCTGATAACAACAAAGTCACTTGATATTGTGGAAAACTATTTCAATATGAAAAAAATCATATTTTGATGTTTGTCTCTGATATTTTGGCCTCACAACACTGGTATAAAATTTATACTATTAAAAATGTATTTTGATAATAGCATTGATAAATAGAACATAATTGTGAATTATAAATTTTGAGTAGAGAGACAGTATAGGTATTACGATGGATTTAACCTGAGCTCACATTCTCACTCTCTGGAGACTTATCCATCTGAGCTTAAATTTCTTCATCGGAACAATATCGCTTCATTCATTTATTATTCACTTAACAAATATTCACCTAGCAACTACCTTGACAAAATGCTAGACAAAGCTCCGGAAACACATCATGTGTAAAACAGCTGTCCCTGCCCTCCTTGGGCTTACTTTGTAGCTTAGGGAAACAAATACTAGACAGCTAATTACATAAATTTAGGTGTAGTTCCCATTGTAACAACTCTGAATGAAAAGTATTTAAGAAAATGTCTTGACCTCTCTAATTAATCAGTTGGAGAAAGCTCTTGGAGGAGGTGATATCTGAAGTCAGTTTGAAAAATCAGGGAATAATTAACTGTATTTTGGAAAGAAGGTCCTGAAAATAAAACAAAACAAATAGCAATAACCTTGGAGCAAGAAGAATCCATTTCTTCAAAGAATAGGAAGATAGGGGAAAGCCGGGACGGCTCAGCGGGTTGAGCGCTCGCTTTGAGGCCATGAGGACCGAGGATCGAATCCCGGCTCCAGCCCAGGCAGGACCCACATGCTGAACTGGGGAGTTCCCACAGTTCGGTTCTCTAACTGTCTCTGTCTCTGTCTCTCTCTCTATCTGTCAAAAAGTAAAATAGAAATAACTATGCACTGA